>BMAO01021216.1:0-19283 GCA_019973975.1 Trichonephila clavata | reverse complement strand
TATATTAATATTTAATAATATATTATTTTTTTTTAATGGAATTTTTAATAAATTTAGAAACAGATTAAAAGTAAATTAATGCTTTATAAATGCAAAATCTTGCTTTTTATTTATGTTTAGGTCAAAGCTTGCGCAGATATTTAATTCAGGACCACAATAGTATATTTTGCTAAAATATTTATCTTTATGTTTTTTATAATTTAATTGAATAGTAAGATAACTATTTGTTGAATCTTAAATGGCTTCAAAAATGAACTACCAAATTGCTACAATATTGTTTAGTATAATTGTATTTTAAATTTAAATGTAGTGACAAAATTAAACTAATATTTTTTTTAATAAATTTAAGTTGTTAATTGAAATAGATCTAGTGGAGGCTGTTAGAGTTTATTTAAAATGAATTCTATAAAATATCAATATATTGTAAAATGTCTACAGTTTGAAAAACTTTTTTTGAATAACTGCCTCAAAATTTCAAGAACTACTTTGATTTCTACTATGTAATAGTAATATACTATTGATTAACTATTGTTTTCTTACTCAATCTGTTTTTTTTTTTTACTTTTATTCTCCTATATTATTTAAATTTTTACTTAGTTTTATGGTTGTAAATAAGTCCTCCTAAGTTTCGCTAAGGTAATACGAAACATTATTGTGAAACAATATTGCGGTATTTGAGGAATATCTCTAAATGTGTAGAGAAACAAAAAATGATTTTCTGATAGTATACTGCTTCAAAAAATAAAATATTTCCAATTTTACGATCTGTGACTGACCATTATTGCCATTTACAATATTCGCTTCATATATTAAACCATCATATACCATTAAACACTAAATATCAAACGTTTTAATGTGGTCCTACTAAATCAGTGTAAAATTCCTTTCTTCCTATTTAATATATATGTTACGAAGGAAAATAAAGATGATGGCTTTTAAAAGTAATTAAAACGATCATCTGCTAAAAGGGATGCCATAATAGGAGTGATCAAATATTTCAAAACTTTGTGATTTCCTCGTAGAAATCGGAAAGACGTCCAATGTGTAAACCCAGTGGAAAAGTAACGTTTTCTTATCTTGAATTTGTAGATTAATTTATTTCGAAGTAATTTATTACTCCTGAAATTATGTAATAAAATGCAAAGTTTGGATATCTTCTTCAAGAAATTATTAGAACTGTGTGTTTGATAGAATTAAAAGAGAAAATACGGAATTTATTGGCTACGAAAAAAAAAGGAAGAAGATTAAGTAAAAAAGCATAAATAGTCTTAACAAATTTAAAAAATATTAACAATTATTTTCTCTGAAAAATATCACTTGAAAAATTATCCAACTTTTGAAAAATAAGAGGGAATATTTGGAATCTTATTGATATTCCCAGACGTTACGAAAGTTTCAGAAATGCAATTAATTCTTTTTGAAGTAAGGTAAGATGTACGTCTTTTTTTTTTCGTAACGTCACAATCAGGAAAAAAGCCTAATACAGTGAACTCTATGAAGTAAATCTCATGACCTATTCCTCAACATGTTTTCTTGTGCACTTTATTATAAAATAAAAAATGAACATTTTACATTGGAGAAGCATGTTGAAGATTCCATTATAAAAAATTTTAAAGTTTAAATAGGAATATTAAAAGTACTTACACCTCAACTAATAATCAAGTCCATTAATGTGATCGTTTGGAGGGTAGTGTGCTAACACTTGTGTATGCCTCGTCATTTCACTGCCGACAAAAATCTCGACATCTTTTCCACGAATACCCCGTGCGTTTTCGAAGTGCAGTTTTAGCAAGTAATTGATTTCAAACTATAAAAAAAATCCAGACACTGATCCGTGCGTGCAACAATTATAAACTCAGAAAAATACTATAAATTATCCATTTAGAAAAATAAATGCATTCGTAACATGAGCCTAATTATCGATATCTATTTCGTAATGTCAAGTATCTAATAACGTAAAAGTTTGTGCATGGACCTTAGAAAAAAAGTCTTCATTCTAAAAGATTTCGCTTAAATAAATCTTTGACTATTTATTTTAAATTAAATTTGTATGTAATTAATTTTACAGTTGGATGTTTTTTAATTAATTAATTAGCTTTAACATTTTAAGTTTAAAAAAATTGGCAGTTATAGAGACTGCCGATAGAGAAGTGAAAACTTAGAACTTTTAATAATAAAATTTGAAATTTCATAATGTTTGAATTAAAATTATCAACATCAATCTCTGTTTTTCACATCTATTGATACTCCGAGCAACAACTAAATGCATGCTTATATCGTTTTTTATTATTCAAATGTATTACGGGCTGTACAAGATCATGACACAATATAAATACAATTCAATTAAAATAAATAATTAATATACAATCATATTATTTATGGATAGTTTTTGTGTTTACTTAAATTTCAATGTACTTGATTTTTAACATTATTTTAATTAATCATTAATTTCAACAATACTTAGACTTTTTGTACTTTCAATTATTCCGTTTTGTTCTAAAAAAGATACAATAGACTTATGGTAACCAAAGTAAGAAAGGAAAATGTTTGATTCAAATTTATCTAAGTATCGCGTGTTTGTAAAAACCGCATCGATCGTCGTTTTATATTTTGCAGTACTGAGTTTTCGATCATTGGACATATTTAAATTAAGTGTTTCATTTAGAAAATCAATTAGTGGTAGATTTTTATCGTCTGCAAAGTTAATATTGAAGTCTCCATTTAAAATCATCGGTACATTATCATATATATATATATATTTCGCCAAATTTTTTTCGAGTACTTCAGAACCTTCTTTTGTATAAATGATCAAGTTTTCGAACAAAAATTGTTGTATCTGTCTCATAGATTTTCCTGGCGAAATATAAACGGCAACCATTAATATTCTCAGAATCGCAACGAGCCATGCACAGTATATACACATTGAACTTTTCACTAAATCCATTGAATTTTACTTATAAGATATACACAGCACTATACATCAGCTGTATAGCTACAGATATACTGCTATAAACATGTTGGTGACGCGAACGCACGAGATTTCACCCATCCAAAAAATGTCTAAGGCGAACAGCACAACGCGCATGCGCCAGTCAGAGCATGTCGGTTACACGAACCCATAAGATTTTCCCCTACCAAAAAGTGCCCAACGCCGCTAAAGAAGTTTTCACTTCAAAAATTTGAGTATTTTGTTTATGTTTATCCCTTAATTTTCAATGCAGCGATTCAAAAAAAATATTGCTTTAAAAAACTGCAGTAAATCATAATGGGTAAATAAAGGGTTAAAACCAAAAAAGTTTCTTGAGCAATCTGAAAGGAAAGTATTGTTCTAAATCTATGTTTCAAATAAACATGCGATTCCTGGCTGTATGTGTTGGTCGCGGTTGCCTAGTGGTCAAGGTAACAGACTCGTAGCTCGCGTGTCATGAACTCGAGTCTCGTGCTACTGAAGACCTGTTGTGTAGAGGGAGCCGTTGCACGTTACATCTAACAAGGATCAATCGTCTTTTCGTAAGAGTGTTGGGAAGTTTGGAGAGTAGGGTGCATAGGTGTCGTCCTCGTCAATTGACCATGGTTCAAAATTACGATGTCCATCGACAATAGCCCTCGAACAGGTTCATAGTGTGACGTAAATATATTTGTCACTCACTCATTCGGCTATTCCTGATTTTGTACATCGCTGAACACTTAACTTACTCTTAATTCCAATTCCTAATTCACAGCATTGCTTCAAAGGAATTGATACTTTCTTAGGCAAACGTAAATAAGTATAAGACCTGTTTTGTACACTGGTCTTTTCTATTCATTTTGTACTAAATAAGGATTGAAGTGGTAACATATGAAATATAAAACTAACAACTGTTCTACTTGCAAAGGCGTATACCCTTAAAGGATAACTTAAAATATTTGAACATTCATGCCAAACATATTCCTCATATTTGTTATATGTGTTAGTTGTCGTTCTATACTCACAGTTCTTTAAAAAGACAATTAACTTCTGATACGAAGCCAAGGCCTCACGTTTGTGAAAAATACTACAAATCATTCTTAAAAAGTGACAGTCCGACCATTTGCGTATTCATAGCATTGAAACGCCTCATGTTTGTGAAATATACTAAATGGCTTTGTCTCAAAGTGGTCATTTAAAGACCCTTCTACTTATTCATACCAGAGAAACGCTTCCAATTTATGTAATAGACTTCAAAGCTTTTTCAAAAACTCGTTCTTTAAAAGAACATATACAAATTCATGCGTAAGAAAAGCCTCATGCTTGTGAAGCTTTCTCAGAAAGTGGTACAATGAAAAATAATGAGCATTTCTATGCCAGATAAAAAATTTAGGTTTGTGATATTCGATTAAAAGCCTGGTAATGATTAAAGGCTTTATTTTCTTAGAACTATCCAACAATTTTCATAGATATAGGCTTTTTTTTAAAAGAAAGAATATAATATTTTCAATTAAACACAAACAAGTCCTTTCATTTGACTTACCTTCATTCATATACATTATTTCACATCACTTTATTCATTATTTATTGGGTAGTTTTACATTAGCTTTCCATTTATAGAGATGACTTAATACGTTGATGTGAAAATTTTGATTTTGATAAATAAAAAATAAAATAACGTTAACTGTAGGGTGGACAGGCATGCTTAAAAATAAACATTTGTTAGAACTTTTCTGTTTTCTATATAAAATAGCTAGCTAGTTATGAAGAGGTAAGAGGATTGAAATTAATATAAAGTCCCAATTTTCTATAAACCTTCTTCTCTTTTGAAAGAGTGTAAATTCCGCGAACATCTGACTTCTCAACAAATAGTGTCATTTGCCCTTTCGCTTCACGAAGAAATTCCATTGATACGTTCATCACTAGGCTTAAATGTCGGCGACTTTCGAATTCTACCAACGAAATTTCTCAATTTTTTCTATGATGTATATGGACTTTTCCAGTTATACCGCACCTCTAGACTGAGTCCGTGACGTTGAGTTCGATTGGATTACGCTCACTATGTTGTTTCTCCCTTGGCGAAAAATGAATAGCCTCAAAAGGGAACTGCTCTGTCCTAGTGTATTTATTAGCCGAGGAATGTACATTCTCTCGGAATCACAAAAAGAAGAGATAGCCGTTGATCAAAGTAAACTGCTACCCAACAGCACCTCGGAATGCGACTGACTTTTAGCAGAGTAACTCAATTTCTTTATGTCAATTGAAACCTCTTAACTGCCGCTTAAAAGTAACGCGATTCGCTCCCCTGTGCAACGTTTTATACATAGGCACGCATATACAGTGTATCACTGAAAAAGAGGGGGAGGTGAAGTTTCGAAAATAAGCAAATTTTGTAAATCCTCCACAGACACAAAATTTCAAGGTCATTTTACTGCATTCCAAAGCCCTTAAAATAATGTTTCTGATAGCAGGGCAAAGATAAGAATCGTACTAAGGAAGCACTCAACGCACCATTTGAGCCAGAAGGATAATTACACCGACGGCTTAAGGAGTTAAGAACCTAACAAATTTCGTGAAAATTATTGCCATTACTTTTCCGAATCCTAATATTTTAAGACTATCAGTAGCAATGAAATATTGGGTCATTCATTTTTTCCATTACTAAACAAAATGCACTATTTCTGTTTCCCTCAGTTTTAATAAAATATTGATAATAGTATTTAATTTGCACTTTTCACTCAAGGATAATTTTTCTCTTTTTACAGCTGAAATTTTTTTCTTTTATATAATCGTGATAATATCAATTATACCCATGTGGGGAACTCTCTGCCGAATGCCGCAATCTGTAGAAGTAAACACACTGAACGCAGTAGGGAATTATTTATTGTTTCTGATAAAGACGGATAACTGAAAGGTTTTTCACATACTGGAATCCCCTCTGGTGTTGGGAATCAAAGTTAGCAATGAAATCGGACTCAATTTATCATCTTACTATTCGATGGAAAGTTTTTGACCCTGAAATTTTGAGTGATCCTCTGTTTATCGTCGTGGTGTTCCACGTGGATTTACTATTTAAAATTATTTTTAAAATTATATTTTCCTGATAAATTAATCTTTTGTCTCTGAATATACTCAGTAAAACTGCCATACTTACTAAATGTAGTAATCCAAATTTTTCAGATAAAAATCTTATGCATATAATAATGAAACGTTTAATATCATTACACCAGAATGTGATCAGCAAAACTATCAAACCTATCAAATGGAATTATTATCATTCACATTAAATGTTTAATTATTCATATCGAAGGAATCTACTATTTTCTAATTTCAAGTATATGACTAATCAAATAACAGAAATAAAGTCAATGACATAGAGAGAGAATTCAAATACAATAAATATAATATTTTTTCTGCCGAGACAAATAAAAGGCTTTTAAATTATGTATGGTAAGCATTGTCTTTGTATAAAAACTAATAATAAAAAAATCATTACGCCTTAGAATGTTTATATAAAAAAAAGAGAAAATCTAAAATGTGGTAACAAAAATGTAGATTACAACTTGAAATATTTTTGGAGGGTACTAAATTGAATTCTATCTTGAAATAACGCAGAGGATTCGGAACAATACTCAGAATAAAGACGTAATGCAGAGTTAAACTATCCAAATTTAGTAGTTGTGGGTTGTGTAGTGTTATTTAAAATTAAATGTTAAGTGTTGAAAAATAAATTATGGCTATTTTTATAGTGATTCTTCTAACCTGAATCATACCCTGATGAAATAATTTTTAGAGGAATTTTCCTCGAGTTGAACAGCAGTTTAGACTCAAAAATGGCCCGTCAGCAGGAGTTAAGTGATGTGTACTGACTTATCATCACAAGAGAATTTAGAAAAGCTTTCCCAAGAAGAAAGTTGCCTCGTTTGAACTGAATGATCTTGCACGCGATTCGTACGAGTTAAAATGCAAAGCTGAGATATTGGCCTGTACGTACTCATCATTACAGACCTGTGCAGACTTTTCACTACAAGATTATTTGGAAAAATTTAACAACAACAGAGGTCGTTGTTTGTAAGGTTTGTAAGGCTTTTACCTAAAAAATATAGATTGTAAATATTAGTGTATAGAATCAGATTAGTATTCGAAGGGAAACTCTGAGAGAAACATTTTATCTGTAGCACTAGCCCAACAACTTTAGCTTCGCGGGGATTCAAAGAGAATCTTATGAGACTTATCACAAATCAAAATTGTTTGGAGTGAGCTCACACCTAACACTCATCCATAAATATACGATGGCTAAGGCTAACCCAAAGGTACATCAAGGACATAATTGTTTTCCTTACGGGAAGCTGCACAAGGCAAACATGCGCGTTCGTAAACAAACGGTGTTTGCAAAATCAATATAAATTGAAAGATAGATGGAAAAACAACACAAAACAGAATGGTTACCAAATCAACGCAAAACAAAATGAAAAAAGCATACGTTATCAGCAATAAATATTAAATAAACAATTACAAAATAAAGAAGTGTTTTTGACAGTATTTAAAAGTTTTAACTATTGTGTAGACAAGAAAAAAAGAAACTGGAAAGACGAGAAAGATGGTAAAAAAAAGGAATAACTTGGATATAACCCGTCAGCGTGACAGCAGTGAGAGTAGTAAACAACTTGGAAACATGTAAAGTTAACTAGGACATTTCTCGGTTGTGCCACTTTGATTATGTAAGGAAAATCGGCCCCGGAGGAATTGACGACTTGTAGATGGAAGTATAAAATAATATTTTTTTCTTAAGGTTATTGTCACAAACTCGTGTCGAGCGAGACATAACATCGACCCCTAGATCCACTGAAGACTCCTCGTGAAGAGAATCTAATCCACTTTCAATTTTCCGATGTTTAAATGCCTAACATTGGCATGCACAGGTTTCTTGGGGAAAAAAAGCTTCTTTTTTTGTGCTTTGCTAAAATAGATGATAGTAACGCAAAACTCAGAGACACAGTCTAAAAAGAATTCTTTGCTTCATGAAAATTTCCCAAGTCTTTGAAGTGTTTAAAACTGGAATTTCTTTTGAAAATTCGACACAGTGATAAGTTGTTGAAAAATGGGGTATTTACAAATAATTAAAAATGAAAGAAAGAAAGTAAAATTTTGAAAGAAAAGCAAAACATTATGTTTAGCTTTTTAACCATCTAAAATTAAAAGCAAAGTTATATATTTCAAAAACATGGACCGATTGGAAAATACGACAGTCTTCCTATTTCTACAAAACATAAAAAAGTTTATCTACTTGTTACTGAAATAGAAGCTGTAGATACCCAAATATACACAAGTTCTGCTTAACTAACGCACTCTATGGTAAACACTCAGGTAAAGGATGCATTTAATTACACACACACACTCAAATAATAACAGGTACCATGTTCCTTTTGAAATATCCTCCATTGACTTACACAACCTCCTTGAAGAAATTCCTTTTGTCATATTTGATTCTCTTGCTAATTCCACCTGATCGGCAGTGCCAGATCGCGGTCCAGGCAACTCATCATGGAAAAGGGACTGATTGTACTCCTGTTGCAAGTCGTTAGCTTCGACCGCCATGAGATTTGACTCGGTTCCATGCTAATTTTGAGGGAAAACATGCTGCTAGTGTTCAAGAGACACGGTTCTTTCTTCCCCTTCCACAAAACTGACAAACAACATTGCGGCTGAACGGCTATTTAGCCGGCCTTTCCGCGAGGACATACATTTACAAAAATTCATGCCTTCTCAGAGATTCGAACCCTCTCCCTGCGGCACAGAAATCAGCGTCAATAACAACTGTACCCTCTCCAAAATGGGGGGGGGGGCTAAATATAACTCCCATATATATATATATATATATATATAATATATATATTTATTAAAGTTATACTTACAATTCCTTATATAAACTATTTTTTATTTTAAAGTTCTATGAGAAGTTAATTTTGAAAATATTGATTATATATGTCTAAATTTGTTTCATTTTACATAAATGCAAACAGACAGCCACCCAAACTCTGAAAAAAAATTGAAAATAGATCCCCAGCTCTAATTTATTTTTCTATTTAATCTTGTGAAGTGTACTGAAATGCATTTCCTATAAATCATAATTTACGAAGATAGAAGAAACTCGCATTAATGATTCAGTATCGCATTAAAGGATTTTGTTCTCATTCAAACCTATGAAAATATAAAACGGTATTCGTAAGAAGCTTCTAAAAACTTGTTTTCTATATTCGGTTAGTATTAAAAACGAATTGTTATCTAGTTCTTTTTGGAAGATGTCTCTTGCTCGAAATGACAACTTTAATCTTCACTTGAAGGCTAAAGTAAATGAAAAGCCTTATATCTGTATAACATGCCACGAGACTTTCTACGGATTACCATTATTAAGGTCACATAGACGCATTCATAGCCAAAAGACTCATGTTTGCGAGATATGCCAAGCGTCTTTTTCTAGAAGTGATAATTTAAAAAGACATTTACTTATTCATTCCATTGAAAAACCTCATCTTTGTGAAATATGCAACAAGTCTTTTTCTCACAGTTCCAACCTAAAAAGTCATCTGCGTATTCATACCAAGGAAAAGCCTTATGTTTGTGAAGTGTGCAAGCAGTCTTTTTCTAATAGAGGTCATTTATGCAGCCATATGACTATTCATACCAAGGAAAAGCGTCATGTTTGTGAAATATGCAAAAAGTCTTTTTCTCACAGTAGCTCCTTAAAACGTCATCTACGTATTCATACCAAGGAAAAACCTTATGCCTGTGAAGTGTGCAACCAGTCTTTTACTCAGAGTGCTCATTTAAGCAGACATATGAGTATTCATAACAAAGAAAGGCCTCATTTTTGTGAAATATGCAACAAGTCTTTTTCTCATAGTAGCATTTTAAAAATCCATCTGCGTATTCATACCAAGGAAAAGCCTTATGTCTGTGAAACGTGCAAAAAGGCTTTCTCTGATAGAAAAAATTTCAAGAGACATTTACATATTCATACAAAGGAAAAGACTCATGTTTGTGAATTTTGCAACAAGTCGTTTTCTGCAAGTATTCGTTTAATCAGTCATATGCGTATTCATACCAAGGAAAAGCCTCATGTTTGTGAAATATGCAACAAGGCTTTTTCTCACAATTATAAATTAAAGAGACATTTAAGTATTCATAACAAGGAAAAGTGTTATGTTTGTGAAGTATGCAATAAAGCTCTCTCTCGCAGTGATCATTTAAAAAAACATTTGCTTACTCATCGCAAATAAATCCTTAGTTTTTAGATAATTACTATCACTAATTTTGAAAGACAGCATTTTTATAAAGATTTACTCATTGGAAAAATTTGGAAATTTTAAGTGTTTTTTTTGGAAGAGTCTTTGCTTAACGTCATTTTTCAAACATACAAATTAGTAAAAACAATCGTTTTACAATTTTGAGTCAAATATTTGGACATAAATGGGTTATTATATATATTCGTAACGATTATGCCTATTCTTTATATCGTCATTTTTATTTTTTAGTATTATTATGAATGGCCTACTGTTTTTTATGACTTGAATGTATTAGTTTTAACCAATAAAAATGATTTTGTTTTCTTCAAGGAACATTTCTTTTGTATATTTAATTCTAGAGCATTAATCGTTTTTTTAACATTTATAGGAAAATGTTTAGTAAATCTAAAATATGCTTTTTAGGTACCTTTAATTAAATATCTTGTTCATTACTCATTAAATTCTAAGATAGATAATACCATATTCTGCTTTTTAAAAATTCGATTCGTTTTCCAAAATTCAAACTAAAACGGAAAGAATTTTTTTTGCAACTGTATTTTTTTTTTTTGCTTAAAAATATCAAGTTTTCTTACATTTTGTAAATTCATTTAAAATTATCGGTAATATTTATCAGAACATTAAATAAAATTGAAATTTTTAAAATAACTTGTGTGATGATGTAGATATTCATGAATGTGACCCAGTTATTTATTATGGTGAATTTATGAAATATTACCCTTTTTTGTTTCCAATTGAAATTTCTAAAATTTAATGGAATACTTAGAATGATATATTTCAATAATGGCTTGTGCTTTTCAGTAAGGTTTTTATGACTTAATAAGTAATTAGTTCTCGATATGAAAATATCATTTCTTCCTTCTTTTAATATTTTGAGAATTTATTCTGATGCCAGAATATATTTAGAAAGATACTCATTATTAGCGTTTTTATGAAATATATTCACGGAAATGAATATATTTCAAGCCTTTCAATTCTTCTTTTAAAAAAAAATACCATTTTCTGCTATTAACATAATATGGGAAAAAATATATTTCTTAAGAAAAATACGGAATATTTCGTTAAATGAGAATAATACTCAAAATCTCACATTCAAAAACCTTCAATATAAATTATTTATTGAATTTATGGTAAGATTATATGTGAGTCAATATAAAAAATATACAATTACAAATAATAAATGAACGGTGAGGCAAAAACTCGGAAACATCTGAGGAATATCAACTCATACTTTGTATATGTAGAAACAAATAATCAAGGAAAGACATTGCTTGAGTAAGCCTCTAGCTCTTATGTGTTAACCTTTTTTAATGTGGTATGTCACGTTTTACTTGTATAATTGTGATCGAGCTGTTTCGTAAAGACATGCAGATATTATTTTCTGAATAGTGTAATCTGTACCATAACTCGAATCTTAACGAGTGGGGAATTGCATTTCTCTTTTCATATAAGTCTCCCCTACAACCGAAAAGTATTATATTTTACATTTCACATAGTTCATTTTCTCATCCGACAGCACAATCCGTGGTCACAATATCGGGTCAATGTGATGCACAGTCGCTTTCCTGTTTCTTGTATTGAATAATTCATTATATTTATCATTTTTATATAGGCTAAGGTGTCCTTTTTTATCATTTACTTGATATTTCTAGTGAAATACTTATCCACGATGTTTCTACAAATTTCCAAATGCATCTAATTTCTCAAAAATATGATGATTCTTTACTGTGGTGCCAAATGGGTCATCAGTTTTGTGTCACCTCATTCCTGTTATTTAATTCTTATTGGAATTATAATCTATTTTCTTATTCATACGATGTTTCCGTCGAAAATACTGATTCACCAGAATAGCAAAGTGCAAAATTTCAAAAACAGTGTTCACCTATTACAAGACAGCTTTCGGTCAACATCAAGTGCCATATCACCTTTCCATAAACTGAGCTTTTCTGTTTATATTAAAATTCACTTACATACCGGTGACGTTCGAATGTGAAATCATTCAAAAATTAATATGATGTATAATATACACAATATGTATGTTGCAGGAATAGTTATGTTTTATATTCGTTATAATAGTAAATATTTTTAAATAATGCATAATCAATATAAAATAAAACTCGAAATCTGTATTCTTGACCTCTATCCACAATTCTTAAATTCGAATGATTTCAAATATTTCCAACTGTGAACTATCATTCATAGATTGGTTTGGCACCGCGCACCCACAAGGTTACCGATCCTGGAGGTAATATATACTATACGAATCAAATGTGTGTAAGGATCAAGTATTTCATTTAATTATAAAGTATTTCATGCGTCAAAATGCCACAATTATCTTGATGACATCCTTGCCACCTCTGCAAGATTCTCTATAAACTTAGATTATTTATGGCGAATTTTCAAAGCTTTTACTAAGAGCCGCCGTGGATATGAGGTCAGTCACACCTTCGTAGTCAGCGTGTCCGCAGTTACATCGCTGTGGACAGTCTAGTCCTGCCAAGTAAAAAGGCCGATGCACGTTAAATCTGTCGAGGATCCAGAGTTCTCTAGGTGTAGTGGTGTAGAAGTTCGATGAGGTAGGGGTGGAGGCTCAGATGTTGTCCTCGTCATTTGAGCATGATTCAAAATTACGAGGTTCGTTGCCAATATACCTCTCGTGTGTCTTTATAGTGCAACTTTAATACATACTCTCCTACTAAAAGTGAGATATTAAAGCCTTGGCTTCATCCTTTTTTTTCATGGTGATTTTTCAAGCAATGATATCTGTACCAAATGTACTTTTGAGCTATTAAATGTAACTTTACTTATCCAGTTGTACGATATGCCCGCTACATGATTTCTTGGTTAATATGTTATATTTCTATGATGTAATCCTACAAATGTTTCCCACTAATTTTCACTTTTCAAATGGTTTAATTCTTCTTCATCGCAGTGAAAAGTGATGCATCAATACCGAGTGAATCTATTTGCGATGCCTATTTTCAAAATTGTAATTGTTAATAATCTTTTTACGGTGGACAGTGACTTATTATTGGGTACAATCCCAACTTTCTCCCTGTTTTTATGTGATTTCTTTTTTGAAAATTATCATCTTGATACTTTCAATAAGAATCTGCAGCTTGCAGACTTTAAACCGTGACTAATTTATTATGTAATTTATTCTCCCCTTTACTCTGCGGGTCATATGTAACCATCCCAAAAAGTGCTGGATGCTTAACGTCAGTTGAAACGGTTCTGATTTTAATTAAGATACAAATTCTGGAGCAACTGGAGTGCTATTGTCAACAGAGCTCTTTAATTTGAACCATAGTAAAATGGCGAGGACGACACTGGAGCTGACAAACCTCTCCAGATCTCCATATTATGGCCGTAAGATGACTCGGAACCTCAATAGATTTAACGGTTGTCATATCCTCCAGAATGGAAGTCTTTATTGGTACTGGACTTCGTTATTTCATTTTTTTTTTCCATAAAAGTTCTTTTAACCCAGAAAGGGTAGATTTTTTTCCAAACTTTGAGAACATCAATTGTCGATAGAATATGTTTCCAAGAATCTAGTTTTGCATTTAATTTTAATCTATTTTGTAACTGAGGTACAGATTTAAACTCTTTTCTTGAAATTGCATTGCGAGCATTTTGAAATCTATGTCTGACAGCATTCACCTCCTTTCGCAAACAGCTGAATTTAATAGATTGCCATGGAGCGTTGTGAAAACCGCGTTTCTTGGTAAGCATAAAAGAAAAGGAAGCATGAAAAAGAATGGATCCAAAGTCTTCTGCTGTGGAGTTTAAGAAGCAGCTGCTTGTGCATGAGTTAATAACAGCACAGAGAGGTTAGGAATACCGGAAGAACAAAACGAAAACCTTTCCAGTTGGCTATCTTTGTGTTGAAAATAAAGAAGTTTGGATTTAAAGATACAGGTCTGGAAGCAAGGATTTTGAATTCGATTATCATAAGGTTAGATAACGAATAGCGATCAGGGAGACACCAGTAAGTAATGTTTTGGGGTAAATCAGTTAAAACGCAGGTGACATCACTGTAAATAGAAGCACGGCTAGTTTGAAAAAGTAGGATCACAATTTTCATTTATTATAAAAAGGTTAATCGAACAAATAAAGTCACATAGTGCGATTACATGGATATCGGAAAAGTAACCAAATCCTTGTTCAGATTTGCTATTAGCATTAATTTCTCAAATCCAAGATAATATGAAATTATCTTTCATCCAAGATAATATGAAAAAAGGGAGTATTTTTTCGTGATAAAAAAAATAATAAAATTATCATTTAGTATCTTCCATTACCCATAAATTGCTTTAGTTAAATTCTAGACTTGCGCAATTCATCCTGGGGAAAAGTAAGCGAAACCATTGATTGACAAATTCAACAAGCAGTAGACAAAATTTTAAATCGGACTAATGAAAAAAATCTAGCTGGTTCCCTTACCAAAGATGTATGTGTGCACTTTGGGAGACTCAGCAAATTTCATCCTGACCAGAAATGCATTGCAATAACATGTTAGTTATTTTATTGTAGGAATTGAATTTTTTAGTTTTAGTTTTGTAAAAAAAATACTGTTAGATATATTCTTTAATTTATAAAAATAAATTGACATTTTAAAACAATTTAGGAGACATGGTACGATTTATGCAGACATCTTTAATTTAAAGATGTTCAAAACTTTTTTGTTGCCTTTTGTGTGTGTATTATACTATGTAAAACAGATTTTGTGTTCAAAATTTCATGAAAAGATAGTTATTTTATTTTTAAGGAAAAAATAAGATTTCTGACATTTTTTGATTTTAAAATGCTACTCCAACATAAAGTTACGTACTCACATGAAATTTGATTTACAAGTACGTCAAACTATTTATAACAAAATCTTGTATGGGTTTTGCGATAACATGATTATTATTTGTACAATACTTTTTTTTTATCAATGCTTATGAATGAAAGTTCCCACTTCTGGGCAAATAGTTAGAAATCAGATTTTTTATGATGCATCAAGAAGGGGAGTTAATTGTTGGAAATTTGTGCATTGCAGTTTCTTTTTGCATATTAATAATAAAATGTATACTTTTTTCCTAAAATCATCCTTAAAGAAAACTAAAAAAAAAAAAAAAAAATTCAGTGTTTGTGTTGCTATAACCACGGAAAGATTTATCAGATATGTGAATAAACCGGCAAGTCGAAGTTTTAAAATTAAAAGCAAAGTTGCACTTCAAACATGTACTTTGCACCATATTGGAAGTTTTTCCTTTTTCATAAAAATATACAATAATCAAACGAAACTAACAGCTTCGATAGGAAAAAGTGATAAATTAACACATATACTTAATGATAGTCGTAATATCATGGAATAAAATTAAATAAATATTTTATCGGTTTACTGATGAAATAAGAGCTGTAATTACTCAAAACAATATTAGTTCTGCTATACAAGCTTAATCAATGTGAGCCACTCTACAAAAGACTGTATTTAACCTAAACCTTTAACTGACACCTAAATTCATGTCAAAAGATTAAAGTAATTCCAAAAATATGAAACATTGGACATTCATTTAATATATTTAAAAATTTACTTTGAAAAAAATATTTACTAATACTTCGAAAATATTTGAATATATATATATATATGTGTGTGTGTGTGTGTAAACAATTTCTCTCTCTTTTGGTCTTCCTTTCACAGATTTATTCACCAATAAAAGAAAGAAACAAAAGATCGCAACCACAAATGTTATAAGTGTCCTTTTTGTAACTTAATTCTAAATTTAAATCAAGTTCATTACATTTATTTATTGACTAATTTTCTCAAAACTTAAATTTGGATTATCAATTATTATGTTTTATATTACTCTTTGTGAGTCCTTAGCCTGAAATATTTCGGCCGAGTCGAAGGATCAATTTTGATCTTCAACAAATTAAATGGATGCATTAGTTAAGACCCCTCGTTTGTCATTGTACATGGTTCAGAATTAAGTAATTTGCTGGAAAGTAATCTCATATGTATGTGGAACGAAAACAACAGGCATATTCTAATACGAATGACCCCTATATTTCACTATGATTAAAATTTCTCAGATTTCTCTCATAAAAAATAACTTTAGTTTAAATATGTGTGATTTATCACCAACAAATTTCAAGTTATACTTAAAAGACATTAAAATTTAAACCACAGTTAAATTTAGGCCCTGAATACTTTTATTTTTACTACATGCTTATTGATTTACGAAGAAGGCAAGTTCCATGTTCCCCTTGAAGAGTCCTCCAAGAATTTAAGCAAAAATCCGATCAAAATCAAAGAATTGTTTTAAATACCTTATGATAGACCAATACTAATTCTAAAATTCTATTTTAAATTAATTTTGAAAAATGTTCACAGTATATGTTTTATATTTTGATTCGTTTTCTACATAAGTGCTGTCTGAAGGCCATCATAACTGTGCAGAAGACAGAAGAGAAAAAAATTTTCACTTTGAAATAATCAGAAAAAGGCTCTTACTGGAATTCCTCAACTTAAATCATGATTTTCATCTCCTGCAAATTAAACGCCTCACATTTATGAAGAATCCTGCAAAAGTTTCTCTCGACATCATTTATATAAAGATCACATCAGTTGTTCTGAAGAAGAAAATCCCTCATGTTTGCGAAATAAACAAAATGACTTTCACTCAATTTATACATTTAACGTCCCATCAAAATAATCTGCATAAAGAAAGCCTTACACTTGTTAAGTATGCAACAAAGCTTTCACAAGATGTATTATATAAAAACAAAATTTGCAAATTCATATCAACAAAAAAAACAAAAACCATAATTGTGAAAAGTGCAACAAAAACGTTCTCACGAAGTAGTGATTTGAAACAGACATATGCGGTGTATTCATACTAAGGAAAAGCCTCACGTTTAGGAAATTTTCAGCAAAACTTTCTCAGGCACTGGTGATTTAAACGATAATATGCGTTCTCACATCCTCGAAAAGCCTCTGTGTGCGAAATATGCAGCAAAACTTTCTCAGAGAGTGTTCAAAAACGCATGTGTGCGTTTATACCAAAGAAATACCTCATGTGTGTGCAATATGCAACAAAGCCTTCTCTCACAGTTTTAATTTAAAAAACATATAAATATTTATATCAAGGAAAATTATCACGTTTGTAAAATATGTAACAAAGATTTCTCACATAGTCGTACTTTAAAAGAACATATGTATATGCATACAACACAGAAAAGCCGTATGTTTATGAAATATGCAACAAAGCTTACTGTCGAAGTTATCATTTAAAGAGATATTTAAAAATTCATATAGAAGAAAAAAATCATGTTTGTGATGATCTGTAACAATGCATTTCTCTCAGCGTATAATCATATGCGTATTCATAGCAAAATCATAATGTTTGACAAACATGAAAAAGGCTTTTTTTCTGAAAGTAGTGCTTTGCAAAAACGAAATTTACTTTTCACAATTCAAGGAAAAGGCTCGTGAGGACATTTCTGAAATGGAATCTTAAGAATAACTTAAATTGTTACATATTAAAGAACGTGTTTGAAGTGAGAAACCAAAAATGAAAGATGTTTACAAATAGAAATCAACATCGTATGAAGAATTGAATTCAGTTTTCAAAGTTTTGTTTCAGTTTCCTTAAAATTTCTATCATATGAAAGATTAACAAGACTGTGTTATTAGTATGAAAAAGTAAGATTTTTAGTGTTGTATTTTATACTGCTTTATACTATTTGAGTTTTTAAATGTATTAATTTTGAGAAATAAATGTATTAAATATTTACGGAACATCCTTTTTTGTTTACCGTGCACAGGAACCCTTCATTTTATAACCTATTTTAAGAAGATATATAAGGATATTGTTTTTGTTCCATAACTATTCCACATTCATTTTTAAATTATAATTAATATTTAAATAATATTTAATTTTTAATGGAATTTTTAATAAATTTAGAAACAGATTAAAAGTAAATTAATGCTTTATAAATGCAAAATCTTGCTTTTTATTTATGTTTAGGTCCAAAGCTTGCGCAGATATTTAATTCAGGACACAATAGTATATTTTGCTAAAATATTTATCTTTATGTTTTTTATAATTTAGTTGAATAGTAAGATAACTATTTGTTGAATCTTAAATGGCTTCAAAAATGAACTACCAAATTGCTACAATATTGTTTAGTATAATTGTATTTTAAATTTAAATGTAGTGACAAAATTAAACTAATATTTTTTTTAATAAATTTAAGTTGTTAATTGAAATAGATTTAGTGGAGGCTGTTAGAGTTTATTTAAAATGAATTCTATCAAATATCAATATATTGTAAAATGTCTACAGTTTGAAAAACTTTTTTTGAATAACTGCCTCAAAATTTCAAGAACTACTTTGATTTCTACTATGTAATAGTAATATACTATTGATTAACTATTGTTTTCTTACTCAATCTGTTTTTTTTTTTTACTTTTATTCTCCTATATTCTTTAAATTTTTACTTAGTTTTATGGTTGTAAATAAGTCCTCCTAAGTTTCGCTAAGGTAATACGAAACAATATTGTGAAACAATATTGCGGTATTTGAGGAATATCTCTAAATGTGTAGAGAAACAAAAAATGATTTTCTGATAGTATACTGCTTCAAAAAATAAAATATTTCCAATTTTACGATCTGTGACTGACCATTATTGCCATTTACAATATTCGCTTCATATATTAAACCATCATATACCATTAAACACTAAATATCAAACGTTTTAATGTGGTCCTACTAAATCAGTGTAAAATTCATTTCTTCCTATTTAATATATATGTTACGAAGGAAAATAAAGATGATGGCTTTTAAAAGTAATTAAAACGATCTCTGCTAAAAGGGATGCATAATAGGAGTGATCAAATATTTCAAACCTTTGTGATTTCCTCGTAGAAATCGGAAAGACGTCCAATGTGTAAACCCAGTGGAAAAGTAACGTTTTTCTTATATTGAATTTGTAGATTAATTTATTTCGAAGTAATTTATTACTCCTGAAATTATGTAATA
>BMAO01021215.1:0-13267 GCA_019973975.1 Trichonephila clavata | reverse complement strand
TTTATTGCAATAACTTTTGATCTAATTGAAATTTTGAAAAGCGCTACATGTATTCGTGATCAGCGTCGGATTTTAAATAAGAAAATTGAGTTTGGTTGGAATAGGAGTTAGAAATTTTTTCCCTGTTCATGACGTCTCCCTGCCAAATATCCAAAAAATGTGAAATTTTATTATTGCAATAACTTTTGATCTAATTGAAATTTTGAAAAGCGCTACATGTATTCGTGATCAGCGTCGGATTTTAAATAAGAAAATTGAGTTTGGTTGGAATAGGAGTTAGAAATTTTTTCCCTGTTCATGACGTCTCCCTGCCAAATATCCAAAAAATGTGAAATTTTATTATTGCAATAACTTTTGATCTAATTGAAATTTTGAAAAGCGCTACATGTATTCGTGATCAGCGTCGGATTTTAAATAAGAAAATTGAGTTTGGTTGGAATAGGAGTTAGAAATTTTTTCCCTGTTCATGACGTCTCCCTGCCAAATATCCAAAAAATGTGAAATTTTATTATTGCAATAACTTTTGATCTAATTGAAATTTTGAAAAGCGCTACATGTATTCGTGATCAGCGTCGGATTTTAAATAAGAAAATTGAGTTTGGTTGGAATAGGAGTTAGAAATTTTTTCCCTGTTCATGACGTCTCCCTGCCAAATATCCAAAAAATGTGAAATTTTATTATTGCAATAACTTTTGATCTAATTGAAATTTTGAAAAGCGCTACATGTATTCGTGATCAGCGTCGGATTTTAAATAAGAAAATTGAGTTTGGTTGGAATAGGAGTTAGAAATTTTTTCCCTGTTCATGACGTCTCCCTGCCAAATATCCAAAAAATGTGAAATTTTATTATTGCAATAACTTTTGATCTAATTGAAATTTTGAAAAGCGCTACATGTATTCGTGATCAGCGTCGGATTTTAAATAAGAAAATTGAGTTTGGTTGGAATAGGAGTTAGAAATTTTTTCCCTGTTCATGACGTCTCCCTGCCAAATATCCAAAAAATGTGAAATTTTATTATTGCAATAACTTTTGATCTAATTGAAATTTTGAAAAGCGCTACATGTATTCGTGATCAGCGTCGGATTTTAAATAAGAAAATTGAGTTTGGTTGAATAGGAGTTAGAAATTTTTTCCCTGTTCATGACGTCTCCCTGCCAAATATCCAAAAAATGTGAAATTTTATTATTGCAATAACTTTTGATCTAATTGAAATTTTGAAAAGCGCTACATGTATTCGTGATCAGCGTCGGATTTTAAATAAGAAAATTGAGTTTGGTTGGAATAGGAGTTAGAAATTTTTTCCCTGTTCATGACGTCTCCCTGCCAAATATCCAAAAAATGTGAAATTTTATTATTGCAATAACTTTTGATCTAATTGAAATTTTGAAAAGCGCTACATGTATTCGTGATCAGCGTCGGATTTTAAATAAGAAAATTGAGTTTGGTTGGAATAGGAGTTAGAAATTTTTTCCCTGTTCATGACGTCTCCCTGCCAAATATCCAAAAAATGTGAAATTTTATTATTGCAATAACTTTTGATCTAATTGAAATTTTGAAAAGCGCTACATGTATTCGTGATCAGCGTCGGATTTTAAATAAGAAAATTGAGTTTGGTTGGAATAGGAGTTAGAAATTTTTTCCCTGTTCATGACGTCTCCCTGCCAAATATCCAAAAAATGTGAAATTTTATTATTGCAATAACTTTTGATCTAATTGAAATTTTGAAAAGCGCTACATGTATTCGTGATCAGCGTCGGATTTTAAATAAGAAAATTGAGTTTGGTTGGAATAGGAGTTAGAAATTTTTTCCCTGTTCATGACGTCTCCCTGCCAAATATCCAAAAAATGTGAAATTTTTTATTGCAATAACTTTTGATCTAATTGAAATTTTGAAAAGCGCTACATGTATTCGTGATCAGCGTCGGATTTTAAATAAGAAAATTGAGTTTGGTTGGAATAGGAGTTAGAAATTTTTTCCCTGTTCATGACGTCTCCCTGCCAAATATCCAAAAAATGTGAAATTTTATTATTGCAATAACTTTTGATCTAATTGAAATTTTGAAAAGCGCTACATGTATTCGTGATCAGCGTCGGATTTTAAATAAGAAAATTGAGTTTGGTTGGAATAGGAGTTAGAAATTTTTTCCCTGTTCATGACGTCTCCCTGCCAAATATCCAAAAAATGTGAAATTTTATTATTGCAATAACTTTTGATCTAATTGAAATTTTGAAAAGCGCTACATGTATTCGTGATCAGCGTCGGATTTTAAATAAGAAAATTGAGTTTGGTTGGAATAGGAGTTAGAAATTTTTTCCCTGTTCATGACGTCTCCCTGCCAAATATCCAAAAAATGTGAAATTTTATTATTGCAATAACTTTTGATCTAATTGAAATTTTGAAAAGCGCTACATGTATTCGTGATCAGCGTCGGATTTTAAATAAGAAAATTGAGTTTGGTTGGAATAGGAGTTAGAAATTTTTTCCCTGTTCATGACGTCTCCCTGCCAAATATCCAAAAAATGTGAAATTTTATTATTGCAATAACTTTTGATCTAATTGAAATTTTGAAAAGCGCTACATGTATTCGTGATCAGCGTCGGATTTTAAATAAGAAAATTGAGTTTGGTTGGAATAGGAGTTAGAAATTTTTTCCCTGTTCATGACGTCTCCCTGCCAAATATCCAAAAAATGTGAAATTTTATTATTGCAATAACTTTTGATCTAATTGAAATTTTGAAAAGCGCTACATGTATTCGTGATCAGCGTCGGATTTTAAATAAGAAAATTGAGTTTGGTTGGAATAGGAGTTAGAAATTTTTTCCCTGTTCATGACGTCTCCCTGCCAAATATCCAAAAAATGTGAAATTTTATTATTGCAATAACTTTTGATCTAATTGAAATTTTGAAAAGCGCTACATGTATTCGTGATCAGCGTCGGATTTTAAATAAGAAAATTGAGTTTGGTTGGAATAGGAGTTAGAAATTTTTTCCCTGTTCATGACGTCTCCCTGCCAAATATCCAAAAAATGTGAAATTTTATTATTGCAATAACTTTTGATCTAATTGAAATTTTGAAAAGCGCTACATGTATTCGTGATCAGCGTCGGATTTTAAATAAGAAAATTGAGTTTGGTTGGAATAGGAGTTAGAAATTTTTTCCCTGTTCATGACGTCTCCCTGCCAAATATCCAAAAAATGTGAAATTTTATTATTGCAATAACTTTTGATCTAATTGAAATTTTGAAAAGCGCTACATGTATTCGTGATCAGCGTCGGATTTTAAATAAGAAAATTGAGTTTGGTTGGAATAGGAGTTAGAAATTTTTTCCCTGTTCATGACGTCTCCCTGCCAAATATCCAAAAAATGTGAAATTTTATTATTGCAATAACTTTTGATCTAATTGAAATTTTGAAAAGCGCTACATGTATTCGTGATCAGCGTCGGATTTTAAATAAGAAAATTGAGTTTGGTTGGAATAGGAGTTAGAAATTTTTTCCCTGTTCATGACGTCTCCCTGCCAAATATCCAAAAAATGTGAAATTTTATTATTGCAATAACTTTTGATCTAATTGAAATTTTGAAAAGCGCTACATGTATTCGTGATCAGCGTCGGATTTTAAATAAGAAAATTGAGTTTGGTTGGAATAGGAGTTAGAAATTTTTTCCCTGTTCATGACGTCTCCCTGCCAAATATCCAAAAAATGTGAAATTTTATTATTGCAATAACTTTTGATCTAATTGAAATTTTGAAAAGCGCTACATGTATTCGTGATCAGCGTCGGATTTTAAATAAGAAAATTGAGTTTGGTTGGAATAGGAGTTAGAAATTTTTTCCCTGTTCATGACGTCTCCCTGCCAAATATCCAAAAAATGTGAAATTTTATTATTGCAATAACTTTTGATCTAATTGAAATTTTGAAAAGCGCTACATGTATTCGTGATCAGCGTCGGATTTTAAATAAGAAAATTGAGTTTGGTTGGAATAGGAGTTAGAAATTTTTTCCCTGTTCATGACGTCTCCCTGCCAAATATCCAAAAAATGTGAAATTTTATTATTGCAATAACTTTTGATCTAATTGAAATTTTGAAAAGCGCTACATGTATTCGTGATCAGCGTCGGATTTTAAATAAGAAAATTGAGTTTGGTTGGAATAGGAGTTAGAAATTTTTTCCCTGTTCATGACGTCTCCCTGCCAAATATCCAAAAAATGTGAAATTTTATTATTGCAATAACTTTTGATCTAATTGAAATTTTGAAAAGCGCTACATGTATTCGTGATCAGCGTCGGATTTTAAATAAGAAAATTGAGTTTGGTTGGAATAGGAGTTAGAAATTTTTTCCCTGTTCATGACGTCTCCCTGCCAAATATCCAAAAAATGTGAAATTTTATTATTGCAATAACTTTTGATCTAATTGAAATTTTGAAAAGCGCTACATGTATTCGTGATCAGCGTCGGATTTTAAATAAGAAAATTGAGTTTGGTTGGAATAGGAGTTAGAAATTTTTTCCCTGTTCATGACGTCTCCCTGCCAAATATCCAAAAAATGTGAAATTTTATTATTGCAATAACTTTTGATCTAATTGAAATTTTGAAAAGCGCTACATGTATTCGTGATCAGCGTCGGATTTTAAATAAGAAAATTGAGTTTGGTTGGAATAGGAGTTAGAAATTTTTTCCCTGTTCATGACGTCTCCCTGCCAAATATCCAAAAAATGTGAAATTTTATTATTGCAATAACTTTTGATCTAATTGAAATTTTGAAAAGCGCTACATGTATTCGTGATCAGCGTCGGATTTTAAATAAGAAAATTGAGTTTGGTTGGAATAGGAGTTAGAAATTTTTTCCCTGTTCATGACGTCTCCCTGCCAAATATCCAAAAAATGTGAAATTTTATTATTGCAATAACTTTTGATCTAATTGAAATTTTGAAAAGCGCTACATGTATTCGTGATCAGCGTCGGATTTTAAATAAGAAAATTGAGTTTGGTTGGAATAGGAGTTAGAAATTTTTTCCCTGTTCATGACGTCTCCCTGCCAAATATCCAAAAAATGTGAAATTTTATTATTGCAATAACTTTTGATCTAATTGAAATTTTGAAAAGCGCTACATGTATTCGTGATCAGCGTCGGATTTTAAATAAGAAAATTGAGTTTGGTTGGAATAGGAGTTAGAAATTTTTTCCCTGTTCATGACGTCTCCCTGCCAAATATCCAAAAAATGTGAAATTTTATTATTGCAATAACTTTTGATCTAATTGAAATTTTGAAAAGCGCTACATGTATTCGTGATCAGCGTCGGATTTTAAATAAGAAAATTGAGTTTGGTTGGAATAGGAGTTAGAAATTTTTTCCCTGTTCATGACGTCTCCCTGCCAAATATCCAAAAAATGTGAAATTTTATTATTGCAATAACTTTTGATCTAATTGAAATTTTGAAAAGCGCTACATGTATTCGTGATCAGCGTCGGATTTTAAATAAGAAAATTGAGTTTGGTTGGAATAGGAGTTAGAAATTTTTTCCCTGTTCATGACGTCTCCCTGCCAAATATCCAAAAAATGTGAAATTTTATTATTGCAATAACTTTTGATCTAATTGAAATTTTGAAAAGCGCTACATGTATTCGTGATCAGCGTCGGATTTTAAATAAGAAAATTGAGTTTGGTTGGAATAGGAGTTAGAAATTTTTTCCCTGTTCATGACGTCTCCCTGCCAAATATCCAAAAAATGTGAAATTTTATTATTGCAATAACTTTTGATCTAATTGAAATTTTGAAAAGCGCTACATGTATTCGTGATCAGCGTCGGATTTTAAATAAGAAAATTGAGTTTGGTTGGAATAGGAGTTAGAAATTTTTTCCCTGTTCATGACGTCTCCCTGCCAAATATCCAAAAAATGTGAAATTTTATTATTGCAATAACTTTTGATCTAATTGAAATTTTGAAAAGCGCTACATGTATTCGTGATCAGCGTCGGATTTTAAATAAGAAAATTGAGTTTGGTTGGAATAGGAGTTAGAAATTTTTTCCCTGTTCATGACGTCTCCCTGCCAAATATCCAAAAAATGTGAAATTTTATTATTGCAATAACTTTTGATCTAATTGAAATTTTGAAAAGCGCTACATGTATTCGTGATCAGCGTCGGATTTTAAATAAGAAAATTGAGTTTGGTTGGAATAGGAGTTAGAAATTTTTTCCCTGTTCATGACGTCTCCCTGCCAAATATCCAAAAAATGTGAAATTTTATTATTGCAATAACTTTTGATCTAATTGAAATTTTGAAAAGCGCTACATGTATTCGTGATCAGCGTCGGATTTTAAATAAGAAAATTGAGTTTGGTTGGAATAGGAGTTAGAAATTTTTTCCCTGTTCATGACGTCTCCCTGCCAAATATCCAAAAAATGTGAAATTTTATTATTGCAATAACTTTTGATCTAATTGAAATTTTGAAAAGCGCTACATGTATTCGTGATCAGCGTCGGATTTTAAATAAGAAAATTGAGTTTGGTTGGAATAGGAGTTAGAAATTTTTTCCCTGTTCATGACGTCTCCCTGCCAAATATCCAAAAAATGTGAAATTTTATTATTGCAATAACTTTTGATCTAATTGAAATTTTGAAAAGCGCTACATGTATTCGTGATCAGCGTCGGATTTTAAATAAGAAAATTGAGTTTGGTTGGAATAGGAGTTAGAAATTTTTTCCCTGTTCATGACGTCTCCCTGCCAAATATCCAAAAAATGTGAAATTTTATTATTGCAATAACTTTTGATCTAATTGAAATTTTGAAAAGCGCTACATGTATTCGTGATCAGCGTCGGATTTTAAATAAGAAAATTGAGTTTGGTTGGAATAGGAGTTAGAAATTTTTTCCCTGTTCATGACGTCTCCCTGCCAAATATCCAAAAAATGTGAAATTTTATTATTGCAATAACTTTTGATCTAATTGAAATTTTGAAAAGCGCTACATGTATTCGTGATCAGCGTCGGATTTTAAATAAGAAAATTGAGTTTGGTTGGAATAGGAGTTAGAAATTTTTCCCTGTTCATGACGTCTCCCCATGCCAAATATCCAAAAAATGTGAAATTTTATTATTGCAATAACTTTTGATCTAATTGAAATTTTGAAAAGCGCTACATGTATTCGTGATCAGCGTCGGATTTTAAATAAGAAAATTGAGTTTTGGTTGAATAGGAGTTAGAAATTTTTTCCCTGTTCATGACGTCTCCCTGCCAAATATCCAAAAAATGTGAAATTTTATTATTGCAATAACTTTTGATCTAATTGAAATTTTGAAAAGCGCTACATGTATTCGTGATCAGCGTCGGATTTTAATAAGAAAATTGAGTTTGGTTGGAATAGGAGTTAGAAATTTTTTCCCTGTTCATGACGTCTCCCTGCCAAATATCCAAAAAATGTGAAATTTTATTATTGCAATAACTTTTGATCTAATTGAAATTTTGAAAAGCGCTACATGTATTCGTGATCAGCGTCGGATTTTAAATAAGAAAATTGAGTTTGGTTGGAATAGGAGTTAGAAATTTTTTCCCTGTTCATGACGTCTCCCTGCCAAATATCCAAAAAATGTGAAATTTTATTATTGCAATAACTTTTGATCTAATTGAAATTTTGAAAAGCGCTACATGTATTCGTGATCAGCGTCGGATTTTAAATAAGAAAATTGAGTTTGGTTGGAATAGGAGTTAGAAATTTTTTCCCTGTTCATGACGTCTCCCTGCCAAATATCCAAAAAATGTGAAATTTTATTATTGCAATAACTTTTGATCTAATTGAAATTTTGAAAAGCGCTACATGTATTCGTGATCAGCGTCGGATTTTAAATAAGAAAATTGAGTTTGGTTGGAATAGGAGTTAGAAATTTTTTCCCTGTTCATGACGTCTCCCTGCCAAATATCCAAAAAATGTGAAATTTTATTATTGCAATAACTTTTGATCTAATTGAAATTTTGAAAAGCGCTACATGTATTCGTGATCAGCGTCGGATTTTAAATAAGAAAATTGAGTTTGGTTGGAATAGGAGTTAGAAATTTTTTCCCTGTTCATGACGTCTCCCTGCCAAATATCCAAAAAATGTGAAATTTTATTATTGCAATAACTTTTGATCTAATTGAAATTTTGAAAAGCGCTACATGTATTCGTGATCAGCGTCGGATTTTAAATAAGAAAATTGAGTTTGGTTGGAATAGGAGTTAGAAATTTTTTCCCTGTTCATGACGTCTCCCTGCCAAATATCCAAAAAATGTGAAATTTTATTATTGCAATAACTTTTGATCTAATTGAAATTTTGAAAAGCGCTACATGTATTCGTGATCAGCGTCGGATTTTAAATAAGAAAATTGAGTTTGGTTGGAATAGGAGTTAGAAATTTTTTCCCTGTTCATGACGTCTCCCTGCCAAATATCCAAAAAATGTGAAATTTTATTATTGCAATAACTTTTGATCTAATTGAAATTTTGAAAAGCGCTACATGTATTCGTGATCAGCGTCGGATTTTAAATAAGAAAATTGAGTTTGGTTGGAATAGGAGTTAGAAATTTTTTCCCTGTTCATGACGTCTCCCTGCCAAATATCCAAAAAATGTGAAATTTTATTATTGCAATAACTTTTGATCTAATTGAAATTTTGAAAAGCGCTACATGTATTCGTGATCAGCGTCGGATTTTAAATAAGAAAATTGAGTTTGGTTGGAATAGGAGTTAGAAATTTTTTCCCTGTTCATGACGTCTCCCTGCCAAATATCCAAAAAATGTGAAATTTTATTATTGCAATAACTTTTGATCTAATTGAAATTTTGAAAAGCGCTACATGTATTCGTGATCAGCGTCGGATTTTAAATAAGAAAATTGAGTTTGGTTGGAATAGGAGTTAGAAATTTTTTCCCTGTTCATGACGTCTCCCTGCCAAATATCCAAAAAATGTGAAATTTTATTATTGCAATAACTTTTGATCTAATTGAAATTTTGAAAAGCGCTACATGTATTCGTGATCAGCGTCGGATTTTAAATAAGAAAATTGAGTTTGGTTGGAATAGGAGTTAGAAATTTTTTCCCTGTTCATGACGTCTCCCTGCCAAATATCCAAAAAATGTGAAATTTTATTATTGCAATAACTTTTGATCTAATTGAAATTTTGAAAAGCGCTACATGTATTCGTGATCAGCGTCGGATTTTAAATAAGAAAATTGAGTTTGGTTGGAATAGGAGTTAGAAATTTTTTCCCTGTTCATGACGTCTCCCTGCCAAATATCCAAAAAATGTGAAATTTTATTATTGCAATAACTTTTGATCTAATTGAAATTTTGAAAAGCGCTACATGTATTCGTGATCAGCGTCGGATTTTAAATAAGAAAATTGAGTTTGGTTGAATAGGAGTTAGAAATTTTTTCCCTGTTCATGACGTCTCCCCTGCCAAATATCCAAAAAATGTGAAATTTTTTATTGCAATAACTTTTGATCTAATTGAAATTTTGAAAAGCGCTACATGTATTCGTGATCAGCGTCGGATTTTAAATAAGAAAATTGAGTTTGGTTGGAATAGGAGTTAGAAATTTTTTCCCTGTTCATGACGTCTCCCTGCCAAATATCCAAAAAATGTGAAATTTTATTATTGCAATAACTTTTGATCTAATTGAAATTTTGAAAAGCGCTACATGTATTCGTGATCAGCGTCGGATTTTAAATAAGAAAATTGAGTTTGGTTGGAATAGGAGTTAGAAATTTTTTCCCTGTTCATGACGTCTCCCTGCCAAATATCCAAAAAATGTGAAATTTTATTATTGCAATAACTTTTGATCTAATTGAAATTTTGAAAAGCGCTACATGTATTCGTGATCAGCGTCGGATTTTAAATAAGAAAATTGAGTTTGGTTGAATAGGAGTTAGAAATTTTTTCCCTGTTCATGACGTCTCCCTGCCAAATATCCAAAAAATGTGAAATTTTATTATTGCAATAACTTTTGATCTAATTGAAATTTTGAAAAGCGCTACATGTATTCGTGATCAGCGTCGGATTTTAAATAAGAAAATTGAGTTTGGTTGGAATAGGAGTTAGAAATTTTTTCCCTGTTCATGACGTCTCCCTGCCAAATATCCAAAAAATGTGAAATTTTATTATTGCAATAACTTTTGATCTAATTGAAATTTTGAAAAGCGCTACATGTATTCGTGATCAGCGTCGGATTTTAAATAAGAAAATTGAGTTTGGTTGGAATAGGAGTTAGAAATTTTTTCCCTGTTCATGACGTCTCCCTGCCAAATATCCAAAAAATGTGAAATTTTATTATTGCAATAACTTTTGATCTAATTGAAATTTTGAAAAGCGCTACATGTATTCGTGATCAGCGTCGGATTTTAAATAAGAAAATTGAGTTTGGTTGGAATAGGAGTTAGAAATTTTTTCCCTGTTCATGACGTCTCCCTGCCAAATATCCAAAAAATGTGAAATTTTATTATTGCAATAACTTTTGATCTAATTGAAATTTTGAAAAGCGCTACATGTATTCGTGATCAGCGTCGGATTTTAAATAAGAAAATTGAGTTTGGTTGGAATAGGAGTTAGAAATTTTTTCCCTGTTCATGACGT
This sequence comes from Trichonephila clavata, assembly GCA_019973975.1. NCBI lineage: Eukaryota > Metazoa > Arthropoda > Arachnida > Araneae > Nephilidae > Trichonephila > Trichonephila clavata. Next base: position 2,658 of record BMAO01021215.1, on the reverse strand, counting down.
CTCCCTGCCAAATATCCAAAAAATGTGAAATTTTATTATTGCAATAACTTTTGATCTAATTGAAATTTTGAAAAGCGCTACATGTATTCGTGATCAGCGTCGGATTTTAAATAAGAAAATTGAGTTTGGTTGGAATAGGAGTTAGAAATTTTTTCCCTGTTCATGACGTCTCCCTGCCAAATATCCAAAAAATGTGAAATTTTATTATTGCAATAACTTTTGATCTAATTGAAATTTTGAAAAGCGCTACATGTATTCGTGATCAGCGTCGGATTTTAAATAAGAAAATTGAGTTTGGTTGGAATAGGAGTTAGAAATTTTTTCCCTGTTCATGACGTCTCCCTGCCAAATATCCAAAAAATGTGAAATTTTATTATTGCAATAACTTTTGATCTAATTGAAATTTTGAAAAGCGCTACATGTATTCGTGATCAGCGTCGGATTTTAAATAAGAAAATTGAGTTTGGTTGGAATAGGAGTTAGAAATTTTTTCCCTGTTCATGACGTCTCCCTGCCAAATATCCAAAAAATGTGAAATTTTATTATTGCAATAACTTTTGATCTAATTGAAATTTTGAAAAGCGCTACATGTATTCGTGATCAGCGTCGGATTTTAAATAAGAAAATTGAGTTTGGTTGGAATAGGAGTTAGAAATTTTTTCCCTGTTCATGACGTCTCCCTGCCAAATATCCAAAAAATGTGAAATTTTATTATTGCAATAACTTTTGATCTAATTGAAATTTTGAAAAGCGCTACATGTATTCGTGATCAGCGTCGGATTTTAAATAAGAAAATTGAGTTTGGTTGGAATAGGAGTTAGAAATTTTTTCCCTGTTCATGACGTCTCCCTGCCAAATATCCAAAAAATGTGAAATTTTATTATTGCAATAACTTTTGATCTAATTGAAATTTTGAAAAGCGCTACATGTATTCGTGATCAGCGTCGGATTTTAAATAAGAAAATTGAGTTTGGTTGGAATAGGAGTTAGAAATTTTTTCCCTGTTCATGACGTCTCCCTGCCAAATATCCAAAAAATGTGAAATTTTATTATTGCAATAACTTTTGATCTAATTGAAATTTTGAAAAGCGCTACATGTATTCGTGATCAGCGTCGGATTTTAAATAAGAAAATTGAGTTTGGTTGGAATAGGAGTTAGAAATTTTTTCCCTGTTCATGACGTCTCCCCTGCCAAATATCCAAAAAATGTGAAATTTTATTATTGCAATAACTTTTGATCTAATTGAAATTTTGAAAAGCGCTACATGTATTCGTGATCAGCGTCGGATTTTAAATAAGAAAATTGAGTTTGGTTGGAATAGGAGTTAGAAATTTTTTCCCTGTTCATGACGTCTCCCTGCCAAATATCCAAAAAATGTGAAATTTTTTATTGCAATAACTTTTGATCTAATTGAAATTTTGAAAAGCGCTACATGTATTCGTGATCAGCGTCGGATTTTAAATAAGAAAATTGAGTTTGGTTGAATAGGAGTTAGAAATTTTTTCCCTGTTCATGACGTCTCCCCTGCCAAATATCCAAAAAATGTGAAATTTTATTATTGCAATAACTTTTGATCTAATTGAAATTTTGAAAAGCGCTACATGTATTCGTGATCAGCGTCGGATTTTAAATAAGAAAATTGAGTTTGGTTGAATAGGAGTTAGAAATTTTTTCCCTGTTCATGACGTCTCCCTGCCAAATATCCAAAAAATGTGAAATTTTATTATTGCAATAACTTTTGATCTAATTGAAATTTTGAAAAGCGCTACATGTATTCGTGATCAGCGTCGGATTTTAAATAAGAAAATTGAGTTTGGTTGGAATAGGAGTTAGAAATTTTTTCCCTGTTCATGACGTCTCCCCTGCCAAATATCCAAAAAATGTGAAATTTTATTATTGCAATAACTTTTGATCTAATTGAAATTTTGAAAAGCGCTACATGTATTCGTGATCAGCGTCGGATTTTAAATAAGAAAATTGAGTTTGGTTGAATAGGAGTTAGAAATTTTTTCCCTGTTCATGACGTCTCCCCTGCCAAATATCCAAAAAATGTGAAATTTTTTATTGCAATAACTTTTGATCTAATTGAAATTTTGAAAAGCGCTACATGTATTCGTGATCAGCGTCGGATTTTACATAAGAAAATTGAGTTTGGTTGGAATAGGAGTTAGAAATTTTTTCCCTGTTCATGACGTCTCCCTGCCAAATATCCAAAAAATGTGAAATTTTATTATTGCAATAACTTTTGATCTAATTGAAATTTTGAAAAGCGCTACATGTATTCGTGATCAGCGTCGGATTTTAAATAAGAAAATTGAGTTTGGTTGAATAGGAGTTAGAAATTTTTTCCCTGTTCATGACGTCTCCCCTGCCAAATATCCAAAAAATGTGAAATTTTATTATTGCAATAACTTTTGATCTAATTGAAATTTTGAAAAGCGCTACATGTATTCGTGATCAGCGTCGGATTTTAAATAAGAAAATTGAGTTTGGTTGGAATAGGAGTTAGAAATTTTTTCCCTGTTCATGACGTCTCCCCTGCCAAATATCCAAAAAATGTGAAATTTTATTATTGCAATAACTTTTGATCTAATTGAAATTTTGAAAAGCGCTACATGTATTCGTGATCAGCGTCGGATTTTAAATAAGAAAATTGA
>BMAO01021214.1:0-18985 GCA_019973975.1 Trichonephila clavata | reverse complement strand
TGAGCTCTCGACAGATTTAACGTGCATCGCACCCCTACACGGCGGATCTTTAGAGGTACTAGGATCGAACTCATGACACGCTAGTCATGTTCCGATGCCTAGACCACTCGGCCACCGCGGCCGCTACTCTTTCATGCAAAAAACAACCGAATGGATATTAATGAAACTGTACAATAATATAGCTTATACATCAGAATAACACATAGGCTATAATTTATAAAGATATTCTGTGAAGTGTTTAAAATATAACGATAAATGTCAAGTAAGTAGGAAAAAATTCTGTCATCTCCAAGCTATTCTGGCGTGAGCTGTAAAAACCGTGTTATACGTATATAATCACGTATATACAAAAAAGCTCGCGGCAGCATATATCTATATTTTATGTGTAAGCCATTATCGCCAAAATAATGAACCATAAATGTAATAAAAATTGATAAATTTATTTTTATTTCAATGCACATTTTTTTTATGATTTTATTATCAACCGATCACTATGAAAATTGGCAAATATATGTATTTCTTTTTTGGAAAAGGGTTTTGTGCGATCGTTTTTGTTGCACTTCCCCACCAGGTGGCGCTATAGCATATCTTCTGCACCGTTCAATCCATCGTCAAGTTGCCAACAGCGTCGCCAAAAATGATGCCAACTTGGCTTTATCGCCAACATTTCGCTATGTTTCCATCGAATCGCCATTATAATGTAAGGAACGGCGTTGCTTGCGAATATTACAATTTTAACATAAAATAAATACAACAGAAAGCAATATTAACGTATTACACATCCAGATATAAATTATTTACACTATTTTAAGCGTTCATTACACAAAATTTGTAACAATGTGTTACTTTTGCTGAGCAGAGATCAGCTTAGGAAAGTGTTTTCAAAAATCCATCCACAAGAAAGTTACGGGGATTATAAATAAAAAAGGACCTTTTTATTAGCTATTAGATCTACAGACTTAAAATTTAACAAATATGTTTTTTTTTTCCAGTTAAGATATGCAAAAAGCTTTTTTTTTGTTTGTTACATTTGCAATTTACGTAAAATTTACTCATTAAAAACTGCTTTATCCTTCACTCTGTATTGTGTAATTTTTCAATTCACCAGTGCGAAGAACGTATATCAGCTAGTATCTAATAAATTCATGTTGTACTTCAAGTGTTTTTGTTTTTTGTTTTTGAATATTTTACATGTATTTGTATTTTTTATACGCATATAATTAATATAAGATATATATATTTCAACTGTCACTATTTATCATCGTACTTCTCGTTTGTTTGCTCTGTGTAACAGAATTTTAAACTAAAATATTGCAAAAAAGTATTTTTAAAAAATTAATTTTTTGGCAATATCGCTTGTTTTCTAGGTTTTTTCTCTCTCGATATTGTTGCTAATTATGCTTATGTCAGCGTAGATACAGGGACGTCTTAAGGCATGGGCCAACTGGGCCCGGGCCTAGGGCCTCGGCTACATTGGGGGCCTCGTCTCGTTCTCAACTCAGTCTTAACAAGATCATAATTCGAATAATTTCTACGGTCAAATGTTATCTCCGATTTTATTTTCCGAAAAACTGGGAATTTCGGACGATATATCAACTGATGACCCTCGCCCATATATAGGCCTAGGCCTACCACCATATACCATCATTACTCATTCAATCAAAAGGGGGCAGTCGGTTGAGCTGGTTTGGGCGATTGAAAGTCATGCACATCAATTGGTTTTGTGTTATTGTTTGTTCGAGTATTTGACAACGCATGCTATGTTACGTCTACTTTTAAGGATCATAGATGGCGCCTCCATTTGTGTATGGGCCCAGGGCCTACTTCTGCGTAATGGCCCAGGGCCTCAAGAAGTCTTAAGACGTCCCTGCGTATATCTATTTTATCTGTTTTAGGCATTTTTTAAAAAGTTTAGTTCGTGTTGATCATTTCTCTCTTTTCCACTTGAAAGCTTCCTATATATATATATATATTATTGGCGTGGTTGGTTTGTCGCTGGCCTTCTGCACCCAAGGTTGCGGGTTCGACCCCGGCCCAAGTCAGAGGATTTTCGTGATGCAGAAAATCGGCAGCGGCCATGCTGTATAATTATACGACATGTAAAAGATCCCTAGAGTGTCTGTTTGGCTTGGGCGCTCTCGGCAAAAGTAAATCCTGGTACAAGTTCGCATCGTCAGAGCTCAGATGCCTCCCTCTGGGGAGGAAACTGGGCGTCAAAATTACCTGCGGCGATTGGTATCCGCCTATACGGCGCCGCACTAAAGAGTGATACCAGCTTTTGGGGATGTACTAGGCCTGCAATGGTAAAAATACCAATCCGCAGCCCATTGGATAAAAAAAAAATATTTTGAGTGAAATGCTTTATCATTTTTAAGTTTATTTTTTCGTTCGGTTATCTTTTCAGGTACAATATTTGTAACGTGTGGACATAAATTATCAATTTAAAAAAAATGCTGAAATAATTACAGAATTATTTTAGGAATAATTCTAGCGAAAAATATTTACTTGTTGCACATTAAAATAAAATAAAATTCTGCTGATCAGTAATAAATAAATAAAATAATGCTTAAAATAAAATAAAATAATGCTGATCAATTTTGAAATTTAAAATGTTTGTACTGATGTTATCTTTCACTTCTCTCTATGAATCTATAATAATAATAAGTAAATTAATTAAAAGTGAAATATGAAGAATCCATTGAATACCATTATTTTCTTATACCACAACGGTAATTTTCCAAAAACACACAAATTTTCCCTCGAAACATATTCTAGACCTCTTATGTGTGTTCGATATTTTTTTTAACAAAGGATATCATATCAAAGATTAGCTGTATCCAAAAGCGTTTAAAGTGAATAGATAGCTAACTCATTCAAAACCGAACATTTCATTCTCTCAATATTTTTAAAATCAACTATAAAAACAACACCATAAAAGTTAAACTAATTAGTAGTTTATAAATGACTTTTTTTCGTGAAAGAGAAGCTTCGAAAATTGTTCGGTAAAAAAAATGATTCTACAGAATCATTAAAATTAAAAAAAAAAATAAGAAACAGGTATTAAAATATACTGTACAAATAAAATGAATTTTTGCACATACGGAAGATATTTTCAATGCCAACTACATTCAAAATGTAGAACCTGGGGAGTTCTCCAAGGTCTCTCAAAAGCCTCTCAGAATTATTTTACAACTTCCTTCTATAAGAATTTTCGAAATTATTTCAGAAGCTTTTCTTGCTTTTAGAACTGAAATGATATAAACAAGTAATATAAAAAAGTTTTTAAATCAATTCCTACTTACATCAACAAAAAAAAAAAAAAAATCCTTTTTAATAAATAGTTACAATAAATATAAATATCTAATTACATATGAAAGAATCACAGCATTAAGTGACAATTAATTTTTATTAATTATCATCAAAGTATCGTATTGTCATCCAAAACAATTGTGTATATAAAATTTCAGTTCAACTAAATGCTTTGAAACGCGAGGAAAAAATCTTTTTAAAGTTTTGACCCAAGTCGCTAAAAATGAAGCCAACGGGGCTGGTAATTCTTTAAATAATTAATTTTAATTAATTATACTTAAATTATCGTATTGTTACCAAAAGCAATGGTGTATAGAATTTTTCAGCTTAAATGAGCGCTTTAAAATGTGCGAAAAACCTTTTTGAAGTTTTGACACGTCGCTAAAATGTTAGCTAAAAATGATGCCAACTTGGCTGTATTTATAATTCTTTGAATAATTAGTTTTAATTAATTAATTTTTATTAATTATGATTAAATTACTGTATTGTCATCCAAAATAATCTTAATTGAGTGCTTTAAAATGCGTTTTATTAACGATTGAAAATTTGAGCAAGATAAATATGAGAGAGAGTGAACTAATAGCAGGAATTGAATTGAATAGTGCACATTTCACTTACGAGATAAAAAAGATAATTATAAAATAGTAAAATAATATTTATAATAAATAAAATATAACAGAAAATGTATAGCAAAAATAATAAATATTTGATATTCTATTGAAAATTTTAAGCGTCGTATACGACAGATATTAAAACTATTCTAGATTGTAATTGAATACAAAAAAATCTGATTAGTTTTAAATTCAGGGCGTTTCTTTGTTCTGTTCATATGATCATTATCACGCACTTAAAAATAAAGTGATCATAACTTAAATAATAGATTTATTTTAGAACAAAAAAGTAGAATTTTCATAAACTAAATTATAATTTGTTTTTACTTTAGATTCCTTTGGCTAAAATAATTATTCCAAATGAAGACTAATTTTTTAAAAATCTGAATTCTTTTTTAAATTTGATTCACTGATAACAAAATAATAAGATATTATTATTTACAATCTATAAAAGGAAATTTTTATTCGTGACAAGGATATATTATAATGGACTTAATCCATGTGACGTCATAGTCACACGATAAATTCACACACACACAATCATGTGTTTCCAGCTAATTAGTTCCTACTCCGCACTGTTGCCAACTTAAGCATTTTAAAGAAATTTTCTGTAAAAAAAATACATATTTGTTATGAATAATAACGCCCATTGGTAAACAAAATGTGGACTTCGTTTAAAAACATCCATATAATGTACAATTTTTTTTGAATTTTGAAAAACTTTTTGAAGAATTTTAATACTTGCCCATTTTTATCCATTATCGAATTTAAAATCATATTTAAATTTAAAAATGCGACAACAAGTACTAGTTTAATGTCAGCTTTGAATTTCAATGAAAAGAGCACGTGATTGCATTAATCATGTGACCGTCATGAGTTATACGCATTTCGAAATAATTGTTTACCATGATTACGACGGTTTATTTTCTGTAAATTTTTTTTTATTGTGTGTAAAATGAGAAAGAAGGGGACAAAATACAAGAAGAGATTTTCTGTTTTTATTCGTGTTACAGTTTTTTTAAAAAAATAATTTGGATTTTATAAATTAAAACAAAATTATAGATTTCTAAGTTAACGATTAATTAAATCGTGTAATTTAACAAAACATTTTCATTCTTAATTTAATAGAGTTAATTTATTTTTATATTCAGATTTATTTTTAAAAATTACTATATTTTATCAGATTATACCACAAACCACATATACACAAATGCTTCCCTAATTTTTATTAAAATTTATAAAACCTAGGAACATTTCAGAGGAAATTCAAACAATATTGTTGCATGGAAAAAAAAAAATCCAAAAAATTTACTATTTTCCCAGTGTGCTAAGATGCTCGCTAGTGTGTTCGAATTTCGTTATTTTAAAATATTTGATCTATTTTATTCGAAAAAATCATTTTAAAAATAAAAACAAAATGCAAATGACAGATAGTGTGTGGAAGGTCCCCCCCCCCCCTTAAAAATTCCCTTAAGTTTACTTAGTTTACTCAAGCGATTATTTGAAAATATTGAAAATTTAAGGGTGTGAATGATTAATCTTTAAAAAAAGTCAATACACAGCTTCCTTTATAACTGAATTTATAAATAAATATCTATAAAATATATTGTTGTTTACAGTTTAAATTTAGGTATAATTTTATGCGGGTGTTAGTAACAATACATAACGACAATGCATAACATACTCCCCCCTATTTTTAATTCACTAGATGCATAATGGCAATAGAAAAAAATTGTTCGCGCGATCCCTTAAAAATACTTCATTACTTGGTACCAAGAGATTGACACAGCTATTAGCCCCAAAAGGCATTTTATTCAAAATTAATTAAACATAACATTAGAGTCATTAGTAAATTGTTAATGTTCACAGCTTTTCCCTGGTGAAAAGTCCACCTTCCCTTCAAAGTTTAAAGATCTTGAGATGATCGGCTCCTGGGTGTGGCTGTCCCCGCAACTCTTTTCGCTTGTATAGTCCAAAGTCAGTTCATTCAAGCGGTTGCTCCGCGACTTCGGCACTCCGTCCTTCAAAGAACATCAATGTATGCCTCCCTTGGTCCTTGAGATGCGGCTGCCCCAAACCTCTATCGAGTATTTTCGAAGAAGAAAAAAACTAATACGAAAGGTAATGCAAAATATTGAAGGAGATCGAGATAGTGTTGTCAACTTGCGAGCCAAACCCTTAAACCTCTTATTCGGGTCACTTTCACGTTCACAATCATCTGTGACTGGTGAGCGTTGTAGACCTGCACACGGCCCTCCTCACTTTAGTCCCAACTCCATTGGTGCTTGGAGACAATAGGCTGGCGTGTCTGAAACCAACTTCGGCGCATAACCTATTTTACCATCTGGAAGGCTATAAATCGCCCTGTCACTTTGACACAGAAGATACGTCTTTACCACGACCAGCCGAGATTCCTTTCCACTTAAATAGTTCGTGGCCCACATGTGTGAGGGGGACTCAACAAACGATACTGTTCACAGGAGTGTTCTTTCTATAGGTTGTGAGACTAAAATCGTCCGGATGTTGGAGAAATAAAAGGTGGGGTAACATCAAAGCCGTTTTCAGAAACGACTCACGTCTGTTTTCCGCCAGGCGTGAGAGAAGAATACCCGGTCTTTTTTGGAGGATACAATGTCCCATCTGAGCATCTCGGGTCACCCTGTTCATCAAACTTGACAAGTATTGTCGGGGAGTGTTCGACTAATGAGCCGACGCCATAATAGAAATTGATACAAATTTTTCCTTTCCTAAAGAGGAACGATTTCTGGTTCCGTTGAAAGGCAGGGGAACTGAGCATTCGAAACAAAACTGAACAAACGTACGATTCTCAACATACTCCGAAGACAGTTCTTGACGTCTCGGAGATGTCAAAGTTTATTATGGATCATGGAAAGGATGGCACCTTCCAGACGGCTATATCTGACAAGGAAATGTTCCAAGTATTTGACCGGTTACAAAGATCAACCTAATTATCGACAAATTGAAAAACCACGTAACACTGAGTCTCTTTTTAGTGAAATTTTATTCAATACATCCTCATTTATACTTTCATTTAAAGAAACTTTCAGACTAAATGTTTTTAATATATTTTGCTAAACATTTTATTGTCTCCACGCTTTGGAAAATGTATATAATAGCAGGCAAAGTTTATTCTACGAACGCCTTTTATCCTTATAATCCTTAAATGATCAAAAAGATCTTCAAATGAATAATAATTTCTTGAAAATATACAAAAAATAATTACATATTAAGTTTAATCAGCGTCGATTATGTGCATTATAATTCTTTTCTCGAACTGAACAAAACACATTTAAAATAATTGCAAGCGATGCCAACTTAAGTAACATAACTTTAACAACAAACGATTATATATCAGCAAATGAAGTAATCAGATAAATTAGAATTACATGAATTATAAAGCAGACGATAATAATGATAATAATAATATGGAAGAGATTTTTTTTTCAACCTAAGCAATATCTATAACTACTGTACAATTTAAATGGTTAATTAAAAATGTGTCAAAAATAAAGAAAAGAAATTTTAACAAAATTAAATATTTTTACAATACGAAACAGGATATTCGAACGAAAAGAAATTTTTTTCTCATTTTAAAATCTGTGGAATGCATGGCACAAAGAAAATAATGCTTGAAGCCATATCAGTGTTCCAAGACTCTTTAGAACAAATCGACTGAATTAAATGAATATCTTGAAATGAAAAGTAATGTTTCATTTATACAGATTTAAAATTTCTGTGGAAGTGAATATATTATAAATTTGATTGTGAAATTACATTCGGTAATAATAATTTCGCGTAAATTTTCCGAGAAATTCTAAAATCTAGTGAAACTGGTTAGAGAGAAGCTGTAAAGCTACTCGTAAGAAATCATTGCTGCCTCTCGGGGCAATAATGCATCACTTTTACAAGTACTCTTATCCCGAAGAGAATACTTCTTTTTTTTTAATGCTAATTTTTGCGAAATATTTGAAATTTTGAATAAAAAAATAATCGAAAAGAAATTAGCGTAAACAATTCCAGTAGTGATTTTTTTTTCAATGGATTTTCCGAGTATTTTATTTTATTTTATGATTGAATTGATAATTTCCAGGGAAAAAATAATCTCATCAAATAAATATGGATCCATTGTTTATTAACATCGCATTTCGAATCTACACGAGGTCTACAAGAGAGTATAGAGTATCAATGTTTAAGTTTTCTAAGCCAGCGGTCACCTAATTGAGAAAATTTTGCTGGTACCCAGAAAAATGTGAAATATACTTACTCATCTTGTTATGTTTTAAGGTTACTTTTTCTAATGGGGCTGTTTATTGGTATTTTAAACCTTTGCAGACCTAATACCTTCCCCAAGGAGCTGGTATCACTTCTTAGCGCTGCACCATATAGGCGATACAACAAGCAATTTTGACGCCCAGTTTCCTCCACAGAGGGAGGCACTTGACGATGCGAAACCTGAACTAGGATTCAATTTTACCGAGAGCATCCAAGCCAAACAGACACTCTAGGGATTTTTTACATGCCGTATAATCATACGACATGGCCGCTGTCGATTTTCTGCATCATGAAAATCCGCCGACTTGGGCCGGGGTCGAACCCACAACCTTGGGTGTAGAAGGCCAGCAAGAAACCAACCACGCCACCCAGCCGATTTCAAGGTGCATTGAAACATAATTCAATTCATAACAATGCATGAAAAGTTATCCGAAACCGTTAGCAGCGAAAATTCAGGATAATAATTTAAGCATGCATCTAAAACAGTGGTACTCAACCTTTTTTTGCTGCTGTGCATGCAAATACAGATACAAATGTCAGCCATTTCACATGGGCCGCAACATGAAGTTAAACGGGGGGGGGGGGTTTAAAACCAAAGATAACAATGGAAATTTAAAGTATGGAAATTTATCAAAGTATTATAACTCCTCTCTGTTTTGCTTTTATTACTATTACTATTATTTTGTATTTTTTATTTTTGTCACTAACACTAAATTAAAAGAATTTAAGAGAAACACTCCATCACAATTTTTGCATCAGTGAACGGGGTTTCATGTAATTACCAATAATATAACAAACTTCTTATGATGTCTTTGTTATACTGTGACATTACCACCGACAAAACATTTTGTTGCTGTTGAAAGAATATTCAATAAGGCCTATTTATCACCTCTTGAAAGAGAAAAAGTGTCACATTTGAATGATTCCTGCTTATAGGTATTTTTTTAAACACAACGCTTTCGTGTCAAATTAAACAAGTACTGATCCATATTTGTTTTTCACTACAAAACAGTCAATCTTCAAAATGTTCTAATATTTTTCGCTTGCATATGAAAGATTGTTCAAAATTAGTTCCACCCATAAAATTGTCGCTACTCCACTGTTATACGTTATCACTGACCGTAACCGTTACAAATAGAAAAAGAATATCAAATCGCAGCCGTTCGACATCGACAACAAAAAAAGTAAAATTGATACATTTGATTTCTTTTCAAAGAATTTCCCACCAAATATTTAATACATTGTCTTAAATAAAAGAATTTTTCAAAGCACAATGAGTCATGACCGGGCCACTTAAAAAGGCTCGGTGGGCCGCAGGTCGAGTATCACTGATTTAAAAGAAAGCCTCATGAACCTCGTCCGACGAAACTCTCAAATTTAAATTTCATTCATCCTTATCGAGATCTCAGTTTCGGCTTTCCATAAAAAAGTGTATAAATACCCTTTTCTTAGTGAACAAGCGATGAAAATTCTGATTCAATTCATCCGCAACTTATACATCTGAAAAGACCTTTTCATCTGTCGCAGTCATCAAAATATGGTACCGATCTCTGCTTGAAATAAATGCAATTCTATGCCTTGCAGTAACAAAACACAGGGGGGATTCAAATATTTATAATCTTATTCCAAGTAAGCAGGAACGTCCATCACACTAGGAATGTATCATGCTAAAAGTTTGACATACTTCAACCATTTTTTAATTGTTTTGTTTTTAAAGTTTTTGTTTATTTTGTTTGTTTTATTAGGGTTTATCAATAAAGCTTTCATAATTTGGTTACAATTAATAGCTTCATTTTTTTACTAGATACATTTTATATGTTCTTAGATTTCATTCTTTTTATAAATATTTTTAACACTTAAAAAATCCTATTAATGATCCGTGGAATTTAAATTACGAATTTACTGGTCCCTGAGGTCGAAGAGTTTTGCGACCGCTGTGTTCTAAGCGACAGAAATATTTATTTAAATCCAGTACGTTAGTCAAGCTTATTTGAGAGAAATAGTTATCATCATCAAAGAATTTTGCTTTTGATACGAGAAACGCGATAGTTCTAGAACTAGAAGCAAACGAATTAAATTTACTTCTCAGAATAAATAATACTCCAAAGTAAAGCTACTAAATTTATTGTGAAGAGTAACTTTTTTAGAGAGAAATGGTAATTAAATTTTTAAAATCTTCTGTATGATTCTTCCTTATTATTTGCGTTGCCTTAAGTGTATTAGTGGCTTTTAATATGTATTCAAAAGAGAAAAAATCAGGCTGTGGGAGCCAAATGGTCATGGAGGCAAAGATTGATTATGTGTGGCATTGTTAAATCGTGAGTTCAAGTCTTGGTCTCATTAAAGACCCACCGCGTAACGGAGCTGGTGCACGTTGATTCTGTCAAGGATCGAAATCCTAATGCTGAAATGATGTGAAATTGAGGCGTCATGAATGAATGAATGAATGAATATTAGCGTCACACTGTTCAGCTACACGAGGGCTTTTGGCGATTGACCTCGTAATTTTGAACCATAGTCAAGTGACGAGGACGACACCTAAGATGGCACTCCCTCTCCTAACTACCACACCACACTAACGGGAAGACGTTTGAGCTCTCGATAGATTTCACGAGCATCGCGCCCTTACACGGCGGGTCTTTAGCGGTGCTGAGCTCGAACTCCTGACATGCCAGCCACTGTCCGATCGATACCTTGACCACTAGGCTACCACGGCTTGAAGCGTCATTGATTAAGGTTTAAAATTACGAGGTCCGTTGCCAATAGCTCTCACGTTTTTTTTACAAAAGTGCGACGTTAACATAATATCGTTAAAACAAAAAAAAGCGTTAAAAAATTAAGAGAAAAATATCATGATATAAAAATGAATTTTTAATTTAAATAATCATGACAAAAATATCGCTGAATACTAAAAACATGATTTTTTCTAAGTAGGTTTTTTTTCGTATCTCCAAACTTTTCTTTCCTTTTCAGATTACGTTCTTTCGTATACATCAACACTTTTACACGTTTCAAAGTGCTTATAACTCAGGAGAAATAAATTTCTCATAACATCTATATTTTATCTTCCTGTTAGTTTTTACAGGCACACTGAGGGGAGAAAACATTGATAATAATTTGTTAACTTTAAGGCAATTCATGCTATTTGTGAAGAAAAAAAAAATAGAATAATGAAGTCAAATGCACACATCTTTCAATTTAGATTTTGGGAATTTTCAGACAGAGATATTATTAGAGTTGTTTCGGAATATGTCCCTGATTAAAGAAATTTTGAGGCGTCAAATCGTCATCGGATTTCTTTTCACAATTAGCCGTTCATCCGGTATAGTAGTTAGTGACGTTGATTATGGTGCCATAGGGCGTGAGTTCGAATCCCGGAGAGGGCATGGATGTTTGTAAATGTACAGTGCCCCTTCGCGGCATGGGGTATTCTAAATAGCCGTCGAGCCGCATGTCCTCTCTTGAGGTGGGTGGAAGGGGAAGATAGGTGGGAGGCCCCCCCTGACCATCCACAGGGTGTTCTCCCTCAAAATTGGGGTGGAACCGAGCAAAATCGTACTGTCACCTGCATGGTGCATAAAGCTAAGGCTAACGACAGGCGTAAAAATCTAGCCCTTAGCCGCGATGAATTTCCTTGATCTGATGTTACTGTCGATCAGGTGGCATAAGCAACAACAACCATTTCGCAATTTCTTTAAATTTCTTATTTTAAAATGTTTCTATATTTTATTCATTCAAATAAAGTAAAATCCGGCGAATCACGCTCACTTTTAACACCAAAAATAAGATCGAAATTTAAGACGTTATACGCCCGGTATAAAAATGTAAGCTTTAACAAAAAGAGATGAGCATGAGAGAGAAAAATTAGACTTCTACACATAATCGAAATACTGTTCATTAAACAGAAATGACATATCTTATGAACTTCAAGGGTTGCAATTCTAGAAAGTATATTATTTTTTCAAAAGCCTGGGATAATACCTCGAGTAGATTACTTTAAAACATAAGAACACTACATACGTACATTTGAAGTTTCTTCGTATAAATGGATGGGGGGGGGCGTTATTCGGTGAATATACATACACATTAAAAAATGCATCTTGAAAGTATGTGTGCGCGTTATACGCGGGATTTAAGATACTTTTTTTTCTTTCTTTTTTCGTAGCGAAGTCTATTTTCTAAATTTCTATGATGCTAGGCTTCAATTTATTCGACATTGTATTGAAAGCTTTCTGTTATCTCTTTCTGCCAGACATAAAGGCCATAACCACAATATTCCTTGTCATTTTGAACTAGATTCAGATGACAGGGTGGACATTTGAACTGGCACCTTACTCTACTCATTAAGGCTACACCAACGCGAAGATTCTGCGTGAGCCTTATTTGATTTAATAGATTTAATGACCACTCAAGTACTTCTGCCATAAATTGGGTGAAAAAGAAGGCATGTAATTTTTATAATGCAATATTAAAGAAATCGGGATTCGATTCTTTGTTTAAACTGCGTATTTTAGATGATGTTTCAGTCCAGCTCTTTGTTCGAGCTCTGATTTCCAGAACGCTCCATCGTACAGTAGGTTGAGGCTCATACAATCTGTTGGGGTTGAAAGCGCTCATTGCCACATCATAGATGTTAAACTGGCGCGCTGTAGATGGGCTGACAGATCAGATGACGACCTCATCATCTGATCATAGTTCCAAAATTATGAGTCATATTAATTGTAGTTAGTGGCTTTGTATATAGCTCTTGAGTTAAAGTTTATTATCCCTTAAATGCAGGACTTTTTGGTTTTAAGTTCTAAAAAAATCTTTTTTTTTTATAAGAAAAAAGTCATTTGTTAATAAATAAATAAAGTTTCAGGGAGTAATATTAAGTTATTTCGGAAAAAGCAGCACTTAGACATTTGGCAACATACAGTTTCCCCCAAAAATCTAGGACATATCCAATAAAATATTAAAATGCAACATCAAACATTGATAGCCTACTTGACAATAAATGAGAAGAGTCACTTATATTTTCAATTAGATTAATCTCTCCTTTATATAGGAAACTCTAAAATAGAATATTTCTCTCAAGTAACACACTGAACTGTATCACTCACCATGTTCAAATGTCAAATATATATGTATAAGTTTATACTCCGAGAAATATAATGTCTTTTTTTCTTGCATACACCATTGAATGTCTGTGGTTATCAACATGCGTTCATAAGCGCACACACTCAGGTTTTTGAATAAATATTAAGTGGATCTGGAATATAGACAATTAGTAGCAATATGCATTTAAGGGTTAAAGTCGCACTATAAGTCATCATGAGGATTGTTTCTGACGGATCTCATAATTTTCAACCACGATCAGGTGATGAGGACGACATTTGAGCTAACAACGCCTCTCCAAACAATCACACCAATCAAAGGGCTCCCAATCACGACAGATTTAGCGTGCATCAAACCCTTTACCCAGAGGGTCTTCAATAGTTCTATGGCTCGAACTCATGACACGGTGGTCATGAGCTCGAGACCATGACTCTTAGGCTACCGCGGTTACTTCATGGCTCAATATTATGAGGCATATTAATTGTGGTTAGCGGCTTCGTATCCGGCTGAAGTAGAATAGTCGGAAACTGTTAACTAAGCAAACACGCAATTTATTTAGGTTTATTTTTAATATGTGATGACAAATTAGTTCTAGTCATGCAGAAGCAATTGACCACTGTTTCGAATATGATAACTTCATTTGTAAAAATAAATATATGAATTCATATTCACTTTCCTAAAATAAATAGAATCTGTATTAAATAGTGAATGAAATGCATTAAACTTCTGCTAATTGCATAGTTAAAGTATTTAATCACTCGTTGTCATTTTTGACTCGTTTTGTTTTTAGCAACCGCATTTAGAAGCAACACAAGGGATATTGGTAATGAACCTCGCAATTTTGAGTCACAGGCAAACGACAAGGATGATATCTCATTATAAGATACAATTTCAATTGGTTTATTTTTAGGTTATATATCAGTGATAAGAGGAGAAAGAGAGTTTTTGAGGCGATGGTTGGTTGATCAGTTGCCTGTGAGCATCACGATAACCAGATATGCATGACCGAAGCTCTTTTTGGAATTTCAAACTCCTTTCGGAATTGGTGTCTATTTTAAGGTATGTGACTACTTGCGACAACTCTTTTTTAAAAAAAAAAAATGGAGATATTTTGTGATTTTTAGATTTGTTTAGTACATTTTAAGAAAACTGATAAAACTAAGAAGAGAAAAGAAGTCCTTACAATTAAAATGGAAAAAAATGGGTTATAATTTACAAAAAAGAATAACATAAACGGGGTCCATTCTGTGCCGAAAGTTTATTAACAAATTTTCAATTTTTCAATTCTGATGCGTTCCTATGTTATTCATTTTTAAAATGACCTCCAGGATAAGAGATATTTTAATTTTTATGAAAACTAGAACACTTTATCTTAATTGTTACATGAAATTGTTTTAAATAAGTGATTATATTAACATAAGAGACGGTAAATTTTGTAATAAAACAGTGATTGATAAATCTGAAGGTTAAAACACTTCTACTATTATACAGAAATTACACAAAACATTTCACAGTTAATTATTTTCAAACTTTTTGAGCAATCGCTGTCCCCGTTTGAGCATTTTTTTAAAAAAAAAAACACATTTTGAGTAAAACGCATTTTAAAGTATGACATTTGCTTAAAATAGTCGCATCTGCTTTTACTAAAACACTTGTAGCTTTTGTTCGAGTGAATGAAAAATAATAAATTTGATATTTTTATTAAGCTATAAGATGACCTATAAAACAAAATTATAAAAAAAAATTGTCAAGTTTTGGCAATTTTCACAATTTTAGGGTTGTCGGATATCTTAAGAAAATGCCTTTCCGATTTGTTGGAAAGCTGTTTCCTTCCATAAGTATACTTTATCAACTGTCATAGAATCTATTATTTTTGTCCGTCTTCATAATCTATCAAACTATTGATAATGTAACTGTCATGATATTTTCGTCCTCAATCAAGCGCGTGCTGCTAGTGCGCTGAGAGAAAGCAATTGAACGTGCATTGTTGGGAGACTATTCATAACAAATAAGTAGTGTCTTAAAGTGTATAAACACTCATTGCCATAAAATTGCGCGCAAGAAATAACTGTGGGACCGTAACGAAACTTGGCAGAAGGTATATGTTGGGCAGATATGCAAATGATTAGAAATGTGGCGTGATTCCGCATTGCGTAATGCCACTAGAGGGGGCTGAACTTTGTTCTTCTTGGAGTTTAAAACAGGTAACCAGAGTTTGTTTGATTGTTTTGAAAAGGAAATGCTAAAGTAGACATGCCATTATACTACTGTCGAAGACAATATGCGCAACTGTCAGAGTTCGAGAGGGTAAGAATTATCGGGATGATGAAAGCTGGATGGTCAGCCCGCAAGTAGCTTGTCAAGCAGGCCGTTCTGATTTGACTGTGAGGAGGTGTTTGGGCAAGTGGACAGAAAAGACGTCATTTACACAACGACCAGGCTCAGGACGCCCTCGACAGACCAGTTGTTGAGAAGACAGTCACATCATACGACACTCACGCGTAGAACCACCTGCCTCATTGGTCGCTGTCCAGACTGAGGCAGCACCTTCACTACGGGCCCCTGTGTCTTCCCGAACCATCGCAAGGCGCCTGGCTAAAGGACATCTGGTATCGCGGCACCCATTTATTTATGCTGCCAATGACAACCACCCACCAACGCCTTTGTTTGGAGTGGTGTCGTGCACGACTGGATTGAGCTACAAAGGAATCGTACCAGGTCGTCTTCAGAGACGAATCTAGATTCAGTTTTACCAGTGATGACAATCGTGTTCGTGTGTGGAGGCTTCGTGGTGAACGCTTCAATCCTGCCTTCGCTTTACAGTGACACACCACCTCTACATCTGGTGCGATGGTATGGGGTGCCCTTGCTTACGATATACGGTCACCTCTAATATTGATCTATGGCATAATGGCACCCCAGCAGTACGTACATGACATCCTTCAGCCACATGTGTTGTCACTCATGGCAGGGCTCCCAGGAGCCATTTTTCAACAAGACAATGCTCGGCCACATACAGAAAGGATGTCACAAGACTACCTCCACCACAATTACTCTTCCTTGTCCTGCTCGATCTCAATATTTGTCACCAATCGATTAGATCTAGGATTATTTGGAATGGCAAATTGGGCAGCCTACGAGTTTGGTCGAACTAGCGGCGCGTTTACAGCAATTGTGAAACGAGATGTCTCAGGAGATCATATTTAACTTGTATGCCTCAATGCTCGTTCGTATCGCATCGTGCATTCGCGCTAGAGGGGTGCAACAGAGTACTAAAACTTCTGTTCACATGTGTACTTTTTTAGCACGTTTTTCACGTAGTGGAACAAAAGCGCTATTAGGACGCAAATCTCGTCTTCGTCTTCGTTCCATACTTGGTTGTACCTTTTTCTCAGCCAATAAGCAACAAATTGACCTCGGGTTTTCGGCATTGGGTCGCATTTGTGCCCTAGATGAGCCGAATCAAATTTAAATTTTCCCATAGTTCTGAATTTTCCTACAAATTGTCCTGAATTTCGCTAGTTTATAACAAAATTTTCTCAATTTTACCTAGTTATAGTGCTGATACAGATTTGTGTCATTATTTCTTTTCAGCTCAATAGTACATTTAGAGGAGTGGTACATTACTACTTTCTGTTAGTAAAAAGTTCATTAGTTGCATTATTGTAAAATACAACATGTGAAAAACGCGCTAAAATTACTTGGCCATGCCAATGATTGATATCTTGTTTCTGCAATAAATGATCCTTTTTCTTTGATTTTTTAAATCATTTATACTTATATCTAAGTAGTACATATGCAAAATTTTGTTTCATCTTGACGATTTTTACTTGGTGCGCCAATTTTTATGGTAATGAGTGTATGTACATTGATAGAAAACATTACTGTGGTGCCAACGCCGTTGAAATTCCTGTACCAATTAAAAAAAGATCGTTCAAAAATAAAATCGCATAAAAAATCGCACAAAAAAAAAGGTTTTACTGTGTAGTATATATGTTTTTCATACCTTACATGTTACACGCAGTTTATGTGGATATACAGGAACTGCATCTGGAGTGAGGATCACATCTTGCTGACGATCCGAATACTAAGAATTTTCTTTCTTTGTGTTTAGTTTTTGTCTTATAATCCTTTTTGATGTAATATTCGAGATATTTACTAATGATTCGTAGTATCCGCTAAATATCGATCCTCATAAATTTTATGTACTCTCTTTCATAATCCAAAGAGGCTGAGGTAGCCTAGTGGCCAAGGACTCGTGGTTGGCATGTGTCATGAGTTGGAGCCTGGTACCGTCCCTTTGTGCAGAGAGGGCCTATGCTCATTTAATCTGTCGATGCTCAAACGTCTTCCCGTTGGTGTGGTATGGAAGTTTGGAGAGGGGGTACCAGCTCAGGTGTCGTCGTACTCACTTGACCGAGGTTCAAAATTACGAGGTCCGTCGCCAATAGCCCTCGCCCAGCTTTACAGTACGATGTTAATATAACACTCAATCACTCATAATGTAAATAATTCTTCCTGGAGTAATCCACACACATAAGCAAAAAGAGAAAGACATTTGAGGAATATTCAAAATTTCGTTACTGATTTTACGAATGTATCTGCCTCTATTCCAAACAAGGTAGGAACATCACAGAAAAATTTGTTAGGTTTATCTGTTAGCTCTGTTGAAAAATCTAATGAAAATTTTACTAGAACGTTTGGGAATCATTTTTGGAGAATTAACAAATTAAGATTTGAATACAAGGGATTATCTATCAAAATTTGATTTTTAAAACTCTCTTATAGATATTGTAAATTATTTGTTTGCTTAACTCTGAAAGACTCTGAGTTCGAATCTTACTACTCAAAGTTCAGATATACGAAACCCGAGATATAAATTAATTTAATATGCAATTCCTCACTTGGCCTACACAAGGAGGGAGTTTGAAGGATTCAAACCACACCCCTAAGCAATATCTTTCAATTTTTAGCGAAAAGATTATAAATCGGCACCTTCATCTAGGTTAGGGGATGGCAAGCTATGGCACCTGTGCCATAATTGAGCGTGGTACAATTCTTAGTGGCACTCTGTGCCTCTCTACAAATGTTTCAGTTTTTGAAAAGGAACTTATTGAACTGATATTTTCATATCATGGAAAAGAAAATGTACGCAATAATTAAAAATTCTGGAAGATAACTCTTATGATAAATCGACAGATATTATAAATTGTTGGATGTTATTTCTGGAGAGATTTTATTGCTTGAAGAGAAAACTTCATGCGCTCTGCTTTTGGTTCTACATATAAATGTGAACAAATCATTCTGATATGAAACGTATTTTGAGTCCGCAAGGAAGTTGTACAACTTTGCAGACTCAACTGAGTGAACATAAACGTCACACTATTTAGCGAATCTAGGGCTTTTGACGACGGACTTCGTAAATTTGAACCAAGGTCAAGGGACGAGGACGTCGCCTGAGCTGGAGCCCCTCTCCTAGCTTCCACACCACACCACACCAACGGGAGGACGTTTGAACATCGACAGATTTAACGCGCATCGCCCCTTACAAGGCGGGTTTTCAGCGGTACTAGGCTCGAACTCGTGATACGCCGGCCACGAGTCTGTTACCTTGAACACTAGTCTACCGGAACCACCAGCTGAACATTCAGTATCGTGTGAAATATGAAGTCGCA
>BMAO01021213.1:0-33181 GCA_019973975.1 Trichonephila clavata | reverse complement strand
AAGAAAAAAGTTGTTGTTTTTTTAAATTACAGTAAATGTAGTGTTTTAAATTTCAGAAATATAAGTGCACAACAAAATTTATTTTGTAGATAAAATGTTGACCAAGTATCAAATGATTAAATTTATAGACTTCTGTGAAGTGTGGTTCCTGCCAGAGTAGCCGCCATTGTTGGAGATCACCGCTGCCACACGCCTCGGCATTGATTCAAGGAGACTTTGGATGTTTTCTTGGGGTACAACAGACCAAGAAGCTTCCACGCGTTGCCAAAGTTGATCTGTTGTGGCAGCTGGGGGTGTAATCTGGGTCAATTGTTGAGGAACCATGGACCACATGTTTTCTATCGGGGAAAGATCCGGAAAGCGAGCCGCCCAGGGAAGCAATTTAATCTGGTGAATGACGAAGAACCTTTGGACAATGCGAGTCACGTGTGGTCGCACTTTATCCTGTTGAAATATTGCTGTGGTCAAGTCCTGAAGGTAAGGAAGGACAACTGGCTCCAACACCTCGAAGATGTAGCGCTGGCTGTTTAAAGTACCGGCAATGCGTACTAGAGGAGTGCGAGAGTGATATCCAATACCGCCCCATACCATAATACCCAGAACAGGACCAGTGTGGCGATGCATAACGCAGCTGTTCAGCATCCTCTCTCCACGATGTCTCCAGACTCGAATCCGACCATCGTGGTTGTTGCAGACAGATGCGTGACTCGTCAGTAAGGACACTTTATTACATTCTGCCGCCCACATCTTTCTTTCATTCCACCATAGGCGGCATAAGCAAAAATTGAGTTATCTAGTTTTAGAATTAATATTTTCAATTTACTGTGAAGTATGACGGCCTTTCGTAACTAGATACGTATTATTTTGACAGCTGTACTTGTTTTTATTGAATTATAAAAGCAATTATGCATGATCTTTCAATTACTTTAATATTTTTTTCAGAAATTCCACAGTAAAAAAATTTAAAAATAGTTGCATTATATACATACATATATATATATATACAGGGTGTCCAGCTTTAATGTGACCCAATAGCTAATTCCCGAACCGTTCGGTTTAGATATGCACTTCCAATTTGAAAAATGTTTTAAAACAGGTAAGGAATGGTTTTACGTGCCTTTCGAACCAAAAACCCATTTAGAAAAAAATTACAAAAATTTTTTTTATACGGTCCCCAGGTCCTATCACTTATATTTAGAAAAAGATGCAGTACACAAAAACAAAGTAAACACAAAAAGTTTCATTTTATTACTCTAAAAACTGGCCGAGTTATGGAACTTTGAAAAACATACTTTATATGCATTTTCTAGGCTATTTTCAAGAAGCTAGTAAGGGGTCGTCTCCAAAGTGAAACTAGTTGGAACCCTTCTAGGAAACTTTCGCTCTTGCAAGTCACTCTTATGTAAATCGTTTTTAAATTTAAAAGCATAAGTTAATAATTTAATAATCGAGTACTTATGAAATAAAATTTATTCTGTGTATGTGTAAGACGTACAAAAAATAAAATATTCTGGACGAAGCAAACATTTCAATAGGAGTTCCAAAAAATAGTCTTATATGCTACGGCTTCAGTCTGATTTGCTGCGTTTTTGCTGATCATGACGAACGTTAAAAATCTGTTGTGTAGTCGCTTGCAATTACATACAGTCGTATTCTAATATTACGAATTCTAGTACGGGAGAACGAGATGTACACAAATGAAGAATACTGCGAAATGGTTCTGTTTTATGGGCAGTGTAATCGA
Organism: Trichonephila clavata; assembly: GCA_019973975.1. Classification (NCBI taxonomy): domain Eukaryota; kingdom Metazoa; phylum Arthropoda; class Arachnida; order Araneae; family Nephilidae; genus Trichonephila; species Trichonephila clavata. Next base: position 31,437 of record BMAO01021213.1, on the reverse strand, counting down.
AATAAGACAGAGGTGGCAAGATTTTATGTCATTAAACTTCCCAATCGAAGACATTCATCTTATTGCACAACTGCCCGTGCTGTTCAGCGCTTGTATAAAACTGGGAGTTGCAATAGATGTATTCCCTGTCTCGGGCCTTCACCATTATTTAAGTTAATTTGGTCATTCTGATATAAACCCCCTGATTCATGATTGGCGCATCATTCCACATTATGCTATAATTTGAACGGCAAATTCTGTATTATTTTGCTGCTATTTGTTAAAACAAGGTGTTTTAATCTTTTCAGTACAAGTTGCATTTCTTTAATTTAATTTTTATTGTATGCCATACCGCAATACAAATTGTCAATCTATGATGTTTACTACGATGTTTTAATTTTTCTATGAAATTTTTTTTTTTGCTTTTTCTGTATAGATAGTGAATTACTGTGCTCTAAACTCACTTTATATACGACCCCCTTTTCTGAGCAACTCGGATACTTCAAATTTATGTAGGCATAATTAGGCCAGTTTTTATCGTAATAAAATGAAACTTTTTGTGTTTACTTTGTTTTTGTGTACTGCATCTTTTTCTAAATATAAGTGATAGGACCTGGGGACCGTATAAAAATTAATTTTTGTAATTTTTTTGTAAATGGTCTTTTGGTTCGAAAAGCACGTAAAAACATTCCTTACCTTTTTTAAAACATTTTTTAAATTGGAAGTGCATATCTAAACCGAACGGTTCGGGAATTAGCTATTGGGTCACATTAAGGCTGGACACCCTGTATATATATATGTGTGTGTAAATTTTGTCCACGCTTTTAATTGTTAAATTTATAATCCTACGAGTCAAATTTTCTGTTTTTTAGTATAATTCTAAACTTTGTAAGTAATATTCTTTAAAATATCATCTTTACAGGACAGTTCGAATATTTAAAAATAATGACAAACCAGTTATATATAAAAAACGTATGAATATTTTCCAAAAAAATATTTTTCTTTCTTTGTCACAGAAATTCATATTAAGAAAATCCTTTTTTAACATTTTATTAGCATTGAACCAAAATTTAAGATGAAGTTATTTTGAATCATATCCTTAGACATTAACAATATTGCTTTCAAAATTTACATACATAAACTACACACACCAGCCAGTGAATAAGAAACCTTTGAGATTTGCTTTTGAATACGCTCTAAGGATTAAGTATACATTTTTATGACGTGGGTTACAAGTGGTTAGAATGCTAGTATAAGTAATGATTAAAAGGAGAGCTTTTCACGATGAATGAAGTAACATGGAAAAAACGACATATCTTTCCCCATTGGAATAAGGGCTTTTTGTTGGAGCCTTCCCTTGCTTAATGATCCTTTATTTTGAATACAGAAAGTCTCCTTGAGTTCTCAAAATCAAACATATTAAATATTTTCAACAGTTGGAATCAGAAACCATTCTCTAAAAGACGCCACTGGTTCGACCGCAGTTTTCCAAAAGCGTGATCGGCGTCGTCTTCGACGAATTCTCCAGCACAACAGGGAATATACTGAACTGCAACTGATACAAATCGTCAACCAAGGCGCTTTACAACAGATTTCAGCTCAAATTATGCCCATAGATTTCAAAAGAATAGGAATGCACTGTCGAGTGACTGTGAGAAAACCACTTCTTTCTGCCCTTAATCTAAAAATTCGTTTGTGTAGGTTTCGGGAAGAAAGAGTCTGCCCATTTGAGGATTGGAAGCGGGTAATGTGATTGGATGAACCAAGCTACACCTTAAGAACAGAAGAACCTTGACAGACGTCGAATTCACCAACAAAATCATGAATATTCGTCACCATGTCATGAATCAATATTGCCTTAAGGAGATATGGTACCCTAAAAATCATTACACTGTCGAAAAAAGTTTTATTTGCTTATTTGATACCCGAATCTTATAAATATGCCTGCAAAATTTCAAAGCTTTACCAGCATTTTTCCTTAAGTAATGGAGCAGTGTTTGATGCTAAATAGCAATTACCACGCCTACATTTCAGATTATCTGCTAGAAAAGAGCCTGATAAAAACTGAATTAATTATTTTTCTAATGCTCATCAATGAGATTGACATTATATATGCAGTAATAAATCATTTTAAGAAAAAATTGTGCCATTCATGCGAAAATTCTAGCTTGTGAATTATTTACTAAAGATCAAATGGATTTCGTCAAGATTTAAAAGTTGTGCGTGCTTTTTATGATATCATTATGAATAAAATTAAAACTTCAAAACGGATTCTCCCAAAGCACAAATACTAAATCTCATTTTGATAACTCAGATAATTAAAAATCTAATTCTCAAGAATAGACAAACTCTCCCATTTTTATGTATTTGTTTTTGGTGATATATATATATCCCATATGTGTGAAATTCTACACTTTTATTATTAAAATATTTTAAGATATCTATTTAAACAAATGCACATATGCAGTTCTTAGATTTTGATATATTTTACCTATAAATTGCTATTTGATTTTGCTTTCATTCGTTTACAATATTTAACATGCGAAGGCTTTTAAAATCATGGAAATAAAAAAAAAACATAAACATCTTTTGTACATGTTGCGCATTAGCTCTGTGCATGAAATTAGCTCTGAAGTGTGTTTATTTATTTTTCTAATAATTATTAAGATAAAGTTTTATGAAATATTGATCTTTTCATTCGTTTTTATCTATATATTCATTATGGCAGTATACTGTTTAATTGTTCTATATTTTTGCAATTTTTTGGTAAGCAGTTTTAAATAAGTTACTTAACATTTCATAAAAGTTTCAGACTATTCGATGAGTATTATATCATGCTATTCATAGAATGAAAACTTCAAACTCATATTTCTCCATATGTCGAATTTTTGTACATATGTTATTCAAAACCCTAAGGCTTTTTTGATAATTGAAGTATGGGTTTGAAATGTTTTATACGTGTTCCGAAATGTATGTTTTGTAAAACTGTGCATGGAATTTGCTTGTAACATGTTTAGTACTTTTTCTAAAAAATTTCAAAATCAAAATTAATGTTTTTTGAGAATTTTCGGAAGTTTAACTAGAAAAAATTAATAAAAAATTAAAGTGCAGAGCAGAAAAAAAACCTATAAACAGTTTTATGTAGTATATTATAAGGTACTTGTAAAAAAATTTTGAAAGAAAAGAAACAGATTTAAAAAAGCCTTAGGGATTTAGAAATGCTTAAAGTTCAAAATATTTAAATTTTACAAATGTTTTGGAGCAAATTAAAAAAAAATTTGCATTGAATTATTATTAAATACGAACCTTTATAAAATACAATTAAAGCCAAATATCAAATATTAAAAATAAAAAAAAATTGAAGATGGTACCATATCGCCTTAAACACATTGTGCAAGGGTCTGCGTGGAAATATGATATGGGGCATGTTCTTCTGGCATGGAAGTGGTACCCTGGTGTCCTTCTAAGGTGATGATCTTTAAAGTTTATCAAATCATGGGGCCCTTAGACCTATTAGGAGTTTTAAGAGAACCTTATCGCGCATTTAGAAGAATATATCTTAAAAAATAATTAATGTAGATCAACATGTTATTTGCATTTAAAATTTAAAAGAAGAATACAGTATTTCTTATTAAAGAGATTTAGCTTAAAATATATGTAATTTAGTCGTTGACGAAGATGATGATGTTGTGTCTATGATGGGACCAAATCACACAGTTCCATTTTCCCACATGATTTTTCTGGCAATCTGTTCAATATTATGCATATAGACGTATGCTGACGAAAACAGGACCCGTTTTTCTTGTAGGCCAGCAAATATGGCTGGTACTTGAGCAAGTGTTAGACCTGTATCTAAACAGTTATCACAATTATTACAAATTCTTCTACCATACATATCAATCTTCATTTCTCTTAAATAACTTTTTATTAGACTAACAATAGTCTTTATTATAAGGCGTTCTCCACTTATATTACATAGTTGATGCTTCACAGGAATTTACTTATCTTTCAATTTGAGATTTGCGACAGAATTTTCGTCTATTTAGGTAGTGTTGACAAAGTTGTCATTATTAAGATTTCTAGCCTCGTTCACGAGTTTATCGGAATTTCCATTGTCTTTAATGTCAACATGTGCAGGTGACCATTGAAGTTAATAATATTAGTTATTAATAATATTATTTTGTGCTATAATTGCAACCATCCCTTGCATTTCCGAAACGCCATTCTCTTGCCCCAAACGGCTGAATTAAAGTTGTCTGCAGTCACATTTCATACTCCGCATTTAATTGCAAAATGTAGATTTTGTTTTTGTTGTCCCATAGGATAATGAATTTTTTGCATAATTATTTGTTCCGAAACACATTTACATACTCCGGCTAGGTGTCGTAGTTGGTTCGGAATTGATTTTCTGCGCCCAAGATTGCGTGTTTGACCCTCGCCCAAGTTGGTGGATTTCCATGATGCAAAAAATTGACAGCATCGATGCCGTATGATTATGCGGCCTGTTAAAGATTTCTAGAATGTCTGTTTGGCTTGTGTGCTTTCAGTAAAGTTAAATTCAAAGGGGGACAATTTTCCATCGTCAGAGCTCAGGTTCCAACCCTCTTCTGGAGAGGAAATTGGGCGTCAAAATGACTTTGATGCAATTGGTATCCACTTATATGGTGCCACTCTAAAAAGTGATACCAGTTCATGGAAAATGTATTCGGTCTGCAATGGTAATTACTAATCCGCAGCCCTATTTGAAAGAAAAAACATTTATATGTTCATAAATTTGGGAAGCAAGCTTTCTAATTTATTATGGTACTCGAAAATGTTTTTGTTTATCCATGCTTAGTTTTCCCTCTAGAAAATATTATCTTATATTTTTTAATTAAAAAAATGTGGTCCATTATATACATTTAAGCACTTTCCTTTAAATTCAATTCAGTTGCATTTAAATTCATTCATTAGAAAATTTCTAGGTTTTTTAAAACATTGCCCAAAATCTTATTTCAGATACAAATGGCTGTCATTTCTTAAAACCAATGCATTCTTTTTTTCCCTTTATTTTTTTATAATATATATGTTCAATATATTTACTTCATTTAGAAAAACAATCATGGCTGCTAAATAAGACATATCCTGCAACCACAGTTCATTGTACAACAACTATAGGGCATTTTTATGCGACTTGATTTATTTAAAAATTCATCTGAATTCCATATGTACGAGAAGGCTTTATATTTTCTGGACAATTTCGCTCATAATAAAACAAATAATATGCATTGAAATTATCTTTTTTTAAAGTTTATCATTTTCACAGCTTTATTTCAAATGTTTTTATTCGTTTTATTAGCGTGATGCACTATTCCAAATAAGCTGTTATGTGATTAAACTTTCTTTTTTTTTTTCTTTTTCCAATCTTTAATATGCTTATCATAATGGAAGTTGACTCTCATGGGTGAACAACATAAGATTCCAATAAAATATTAGCTGCTTTATCATTGACTTAGGAAATCTAAGTCTCAGTATTCTATTAGGTGTAATCGATATTATTTATGATGGAACTTAAAATTACAATGCTTTCAAAGTAATTTTTAGCTTTAAATTTACCATAGTATTATCATAAATATTTTTTTCAAATAATCAATATAGCTGTGAAATGGATTTTGGGTAAATGAAATTGGAAAATAATAATGTTGCAATTATAATGCTAAAAAAAAAAAAAATCAAAAATTTATCTGCGATACCTTTTAATATATTTCTCCTTAATTCATAATGGCTTTAAAGTTAAGTAACATTTTAAGGAATTTTTGAAAGCGAAAACTTATGTGTAAAAATAGTGAAATAAAGTATAATAAAATAATTCAAGGCTAGAATTTGAAAATCTTGGAGAAATAATTCTATATTGTGTAGAAAACTTCTCAAAACATTATATGATATGATAAGTTATTCAACCTTTATTATTTTTAAAATAGATCATATACTGACGTTATTTGTACATCGGTTTCCCAAATACAGAAAAGTACAGTCTCATTTTTGAAATTTGATAGGAAATTTTATAAATTTTAATGTAGATAAAATGATTTATGATGATAATTTTCAAACTAATGTTAACAGAAAAAAAGACTTCATTGTACAATTTCAAATAAACACACTGAACACCATTAGTGATATTTTTAGAGGACTGTTTTAAAGTTATGTTGCAAACGTTAAATAAATAAATTATACAATAAATTTAAAAATTAATTAAAAACAAAAATTTGGATATGTGATTTCATGACTAAGAAATGTTTCCAAAAAATATTAGTTTAGTATTTTAGCTCTATTTTACTAGTCATAATATGCAATTATATTGTTTAGCCACAAATTTTAACTAATTCTGCATGAGAAAATGAATTGCTGCTAGCAAGTTCATTTAATATTTGTTTTAATTTATTACTACTGTTTAAAAATATATGTTCAATTTTCTATATAGATGATACCTTAACATAAATACTTCTTTCAGGCTCCAGCATTGAATCATATGCAATGAAAAATGCATTTTCAATTTTTTAAGAAGTATGAAAGGAATCTGAAACATAAGATAATAGTATTATTTGGGCTTTTCTTTGCTTCCAATACATGACTGACAAAAAAATCTACTAAGATAAGAAATAAGAATACGCACTCCATACTCGGAATTTTCCTTTAATGGAATAAATTATTCATTTTTTTATATGCGGAAGCATTTCGGAAACAAAATAAAATGAATCAAAAGAAAATAAATGCTGCGAAGTGAGCAATTGAATGTACTAAGCCAAAATTAATTCAAACAGAAAAGATAAAGCGTTTTAAGTCTCAGAAATTGGAAAATATAAGACTTTTTGAAAGGAGAGAGCGAATGAAATATATTTTGAAATAATCTCTCTCGCAGCAAAATTAACACGAATACACTATCTTACTAGTTCAGAAAAGTATAAAAAATTTAGCCTAAAGCTTTATCTTTCGAAGCTCTGATTCAATTTATCTTTATCTTCTTAAATCCGTTTTTCTCCATACAGCACTGAAAGAGTGATAAATTGCTATTCCGAACGCAACATGTTTTAGAAGGAAAAGGAAATGATTCGATACTAATTTAAGGAGTAATTCGGTTCAAATGGCTTCTTACAATTTGAACAAATAAGAAAAAAGATCTCTTTCTACAGAATGTTTGGCGAGAACATTTTCTAAGAATTTTAGTGTTGCAAGAAACTATCTCCTTTTTTGAAAAATAAAAAATAGTTTCTTTTATCTTTGAAATACGAAACTCAAGCAAAAACTGAAAATCAATCGAGTACATGAAATTTTATTTATTTTCAATTTAAAAAGAAACAAGGAATGCGAGATTTTGAAGAAATTGGATTATTCAAGTGGAAAATATATTTATATTCCTATAATCAGATTGAAACTTTAAAAAATTGCTTATTAAAATGTTTAATTTTAAATTTCATAGACGTCTTTGCAATATAGAAATGAATATGCTATTATAGAAATGAATATTTTTGCACTTACGCTTTATATCACATTTTTCTTTTTCATAATTGCTCTTTTATATCTAAATGGCAATTTATTGGTAAAGTATTGTGAATCTTTACTAAAATATTATTTTTGAGAACATGTTTTCTATCAACCAAAACTTAGAAAAGATATCGAAGGTGAAAAGTCACTTAGATTGTCACATTGTATTATCTTTCATACATGCATGTATCAAAGAAATTTACAAAACCTTAAACGCGCACATTCTAAGACTAATTTGTTTAGAGAAGTGCTTCTCAAGCTTTCAATATTTGCGACCCAATTTTCAGTCATAACTTTCATCGCGCCCCCTTCTTACAGTAACAATGTATTGAATCCAATAATAATGAACAATGACAGGAAAGATACAATACAAATCTAATAAAGATAGATATCAAGATAAGTATTACACAAGAAGTGTATAATTTCGTGTAGACAAGACCAAGGAAGTCACTAGTAAGTACTAAACTTGTTTTAAATTGAATGTTGATAATTATTTTATCAAATACTTTGTGCAGTACTGATACACTTATAAGAATATTATATCAGTGTATAAATGTGTGATTAATTTTATTACGTTAGAATGCATTTTGTTTTGATACCTTTCAGTAAATTTATATGCGTCTCGTAAAATTATTCTTTTAAATTTTTTATTTTCAATTTTTCGATATGTAGCGCTTCTAAAAAGGATTATTGAGGGCTAGGGGGGAGCACCCCATAGTTTGATAAATGCTGGTTTAGAGTAATTTTAGGTAAGTTGTATGTAAAAGAAAAATATAATTTATTAGGTTACCTTTTTTGATATTTTCTACCATATACTTTTTTGTAGTAATATACTGGTGAACGTTATGTTGTAAAATCAGAAAATAATGCACACGCACAGCATTCTTCTATTAAACAATGTACTTTTGTTATAATAAACACTATATAAATTATTATATTTTGGGGGGAAATGGGTATTTTGTATATTTTCAATAAGTGAATCCAAAAAATAATTTTTTTCCCTTTTCACTGATCTTTTTAAAATACTGTCACGAATTTTCTCAAATGAATGCTTAAACTAGTGTAAATAATTTATACCTGGATGTGTTATCAGTGTGAATATTAATTTCTGCTTTATTTGTTCTTTGTTAAAATGGTTATATTCGCAAGCAACGCTGTTCCATACATTATAATAGTGATTTAGTGGAAACTTTGCGAAATATTTGCAATAGATCCAAGTTGGTATCATTTTTGGCTACCAAATTGACGGTCATTTTGGTTACTTGGCTTCCATTTTGGCGAATTGAAAACCCTATAGATACTTCTGTAATATACTGAAGAAATCTATTAGTAAAACTATACATGACTTTCGAGGATCTTTCGAGAAAATGTGTGCGGCCTCTAAATAAGAGTCGCTCACCGAAACTGAGTTAGTGTTGTTTTCACCTTTGAAGAGTCAACCAGCGATTAGTGATTACTTCGGCTGTTGAGAAGGATGGACGAAGCTTGGAAATAATCTTTAATACACTTTTATATTAGATACTTTGTATCTGAACGCCGTAGAAGGTGACAAGGCTTTCTGAGATTTATTCTGCGAATATTGCTACTGTACTCTGTATTTCAAGAACTGCCTTGCTTTTTGAAACTGATTGCATAAATCCAAAAGCCGATCTACGTAAAAGTATTTTATTTAAGATTGTACTTTTCACATTTGCTTACGCACCAAATAGCTCTGAATCTGGGTAAAATACTGCTTTTATGCGCCTCAACCCCTTTAGGACCGGTGAAAAGAGAACGTAGCATTCCCCAGGCCCACGTATGCTCGGGATGTACACACGCACGCACGGGACCGGGCGAATTTCCCGGCTAAGCCTAATTTCCTTTAAATATTCATGTAAAATCTTAAATGCAATCAAATACGCTGAAATTTATGTTTTATTATAACTGAAAATATCTGAATATATAGTACAAACATGTTTCCTATATTTACAAAATATTGCGAATTATAAAGAAAATGTTTTTATTTTAATAAAAAAGTACTCTTTTTTTCCCCTCTTTTCACCATGATGATTAAAATAAAATAGACGCAAAACTCACAAAATACTATCTGGCAAATATCAAACGACAAATTTACTTTCGTATCAACTTGATGCGGTTCCTGCTCATACAAATCTTTCAAATAACAGCTAATGTATCGTTTTAATTAATCCGTATAACGCTTTTTGCTTTCTTAGTATCATTTTAGTATTATGTTTTCTGTTCTTACGGTTGTGGCAATTCTATAAATGCGATAGCGACGAAAAAATATCGTTTGTTCTTATTTATTAAAAATGAATCACAATAAGAAGAAAGATTCTTTTTCGTTAAAAATAGTCATCATGTTGGTTCGATGATTTGCTTTTTAAATGTTTTTGAGTATTAAAATTTTTGATGCAAATAGGAACCACAAATAAAATAAATATCGAAACTGTTATTATGAATGTCTGATACCCAATAAACTAATAATCTTTCTTTCTTTTTCCAACTTAGTCAAAATATAAACAAAATCCACAGCGCAATAAATCACAAACCTTTAAATGCCCGATATTCTCGAAAAATACAAACCTGTACAGTTGTTTACAGTTATAAATATCCCAGATCTAATTTTAGAAAAATTTGGAACCAAAAGCAGATACTGAAATTCAAACTTTCGGTAAACATTATTCGAAAAAAACGGACTTTAACTGCCAAATGGTGCCCTGAAAAAATTAACATAGAAACGTTCCAAACTCTTATCACACCGGTGGGGCCTCAGAGCAGAGAAAGCCCAATCACATATATGATACCGTTAGACCTGGAGGGAGAAATGCGTGATCATATACATGTAATCATGGTCCTGAACGGGTTAAAGAAAACATTCCAAAAAGTTGTATTTTTACCATTTATTACTTAATCTCTAACCATATGTTCAGTAGAAGCTAATTTTTACACATTGGGAACAGGCAAAAAAGAATGAAAGAAACTTCTTAAACTTCTACTCTGGATTTGTATAAATAAAACTTGTATATGTGAACTACATTCCTATTTATGCTGGTGTTGAGAGTTAAGAGATATTTTACTCTTATGGTTGATTATCTTCAGAAATAGTGAAGCCATTTTAACAAAACTTCTAATCAACATAAGGTAATCTTATAATCTAATGAGCTATGAATATGTGGAAATACACTGGATGGCGGATCATATCTGGATTGCAAATATGAAAGTAAGCGTGAGATCCAGGTAAGAAATTAAAAAAAATCTGTTTAAAAAATCAACAAATGATTTCTTTAGTTTTAGCTTAAAAATAGCTAAAAAATTAACTAATTATTTTAAAATGAAAAATATTAATCTGGAAACTGTAAAACGACAATAAGGTAGCTGGTTAACTAATTGAAGCGTGGCTTGAAAAGGAAATGGTTGAAGATCCAATCTTTTTTTTCGCCATCCACAGTCACGGTTGGCTTGTTTATCCAAGGTATTTGCACACATCTTGGTTGAAAACTCTACAAAACTGCATAATATAAAAAGATGAATTGAAAGAATAATAAGAAACAGACATATTATTCTGTGTCCAGTTCATTAGTGTAGGAATTCCTAATGCAAAGGTTACAAGGTAAGCTTACGATATAAACTCAGTAGCAAAATCTAGCCTTTTCGATTGAAAAATCTGGCTGAAATACCAAGTTCCTGAAATTAATGCTAGTACAAGCCTAGCAAGCATATTAACAAGTAATACCTTAGAACAGGACACTCTATGGTCAAGTAAACTTAGAAAAACAGGACAAGAAAGTACTCATTCTGCAAACACTATCACGACACGCAACTGAACCTAGAACATCTTATTCTCCTGTCCTGCCATCCTTTTAAAATTGCAATACATCAACAAGACTTATATGAAGGACTTATATGAAGATAACTGTATCCAGATTGCCGATGTTGTCTATAGGACATTTGGTCCAACTTAATTATTGTCCATGACCAGACACCAACCACCCAACAAAGTAGATCCACCCATAAAATTATTAGAGAATAGGTGGTATATCCCTACACATAGTTACATAGTGCTGTTTGTAAGAAATGCATGAAAGAATCATCATAATTAAATGAAATCAAATGCATCTGCGACTTGTATTAGTACAAATAAGTGAAGAAATTTTTAAACCAAGAAAACAATATTAAGTGTCCGAAAACAATATTTGGTGTTGACAACACGCGCTGCTATGAGTGCTGATATACGTCTTGGCATTGAGTCAAACAGATTTTGAATATCTGCTTATGGAAGTAAATTCAATATTGCTTGTATGCGCAGCAAAAGTTCGTCTTTTAAATCTGAGAGACACGGATCGTGAGCGAGACGCCGACCAACCAAATCCCACACGTGCTCAGTAGGCGACATATCCGGCGAATAAGCAGGCCAAGGAAGAAGTTGCATGTGTTAGGCTCAACAGAAGTTTCGAACAGTCTTTGCAACATGTGGGCGTGCATTATCCAATTGAAAGATAGTTCCAGGGATGTCTTGAAGGAAGAGAACGACTTCGGGTTGTAGCACTTCCCGGACGTACCTGTTGCTATTACCTGTTGCTACCCTCAATTTGTAGCAAATTGTATCGTGCATGATATGAAATCGCACCCCCAAACTATACCTCAGAGTGTTACTATGGGTCCACTATTTCGTTCTATAACGCACTCTGGAAGGCAGCGTTCAGCGGCATAGCGTCTAACACGAATGCGATCATTATGGTCCCACAAATGGAATCGTGATTCATCTGAATAAGACAACTTGGTGCCAATCAGCTTGTCAGGCTCTGTGCTCATTAGCCCATTGCAGACGCAGCCTTCGATGATTTGCCGTGAGGGGGATCCTGTATAGAGGCACGCAATCCACGATGCAGCAGATGACGATGAATTGACTAAGCCGACATTAGTACACCTGTAGCAATAGACCAACGTACTGCCAACTGCCTGGAAGAAGCTGTACGGTCATTCACCGCCATGCAGAGCAGGTGTTGATCGTCACGCGGTGACGTCACCTTCCGTCATCCTTTGCCAGTTTTTCGAGTTGTTTGGTGCTCGTCGGTCTTTTGCTTCCAAACTCTCATCACTATGGAACAGTTCCGCTGCTCTCGAGCTCCTATTGTGAAATAGGAAAATTCTCCTTCTAAAAGACCGATAATCCTCCCCCGTTCGAAGGTTTTTCGAATTTCTGCTTATTTCGTGATGGAGGCATACTTAGGTCTCACTAAATATTCGCCACTAAATATTCTCATTAACTATTTTCAACGTCCCGCTACTCCCTCTATTTATACGCTTCCAGCATCAGTTTAGAGTGTTCGGCGCACTTTACGCATGCGCGGTGGCTCTGAAGCATTTTACGTAGCATCCTGTAATTGATATTTGTTGCAAATTTCATTAGGATGATTCCTTCATGATGCTACATTTTTTACACACAGCAATGTATAACTTTCACAATGTGAATTCCTTCTGGAAATGTGACCTCCGTGTAGGAAGCACTTTAGTATTTTCGCCCCTTCTATTTACTAGCACCATTCTAGATCCTGGTTGGTTCTGGAAGAAAAAAAGCGAGATACTATAAGTGTTCCAACAGCAGCCAAGCAATACTTCTTAGATAAAGACAATGTACAGACTTCAATGTACATATTTCAATGCACTTATTTGTGTATCATTCCTTAAATACTTTACTTTTCATAATAGATAAAAAATGCTATGCATAGATATTTTTCTAGGCTATATTTTTTACAATAAGTTAAAAGCGCATACACAAATACCACTGTAAAGAACATTAAACATTTTTATTCATCTCACAGAAATATATAATTAGCGTGCAATCGTAAATCATACACATTTTACAAGTTTCGGAAAAAAATATATCGAAGCATTTTCATTACGTTTAATGTATTTGACATATTTAAGTAAACAATAACAATTCATTTTGTGAATAATTAGTTAATAATCAAGGTAATACAGACAATTGCAATTGATTTTAAATTTAAAAGAAAATCAAGATATAAAAACAGAGTCTTAGCTTATAGAAGTATTTTTAATTTCATTACAATTCAAACCATTCTGTTTAAAAAAAAATCAGTTAAATGAAATAACTTTGTGTGTTTCTACTGTATGAATCATATATATAGCATCGTTAATATTACTAATTAATAAGCTTTACCATTGCCCAAATAGATTTATACAGAAGTCACGGCTTCGCTTTCTTATCGAAAGAAGTAGGCGATATTGATTTTTTTATCATTTAATCGATCTCTTCCAGATGTAATTGCGTCCATTAATATCACATCAAGCAGTGATGCAGTCAATAATACATTTGCGGAACAAAGACTTCATTGATTTCCTATTACTGGTCAGCAGTATAGTTCGCAATATTTTTACTTACGGTTCTCCATCTATAATCATCATTAAGTTCTTTTTACTAATTACATTAGAATCTCTCTTATATATTATACATAAAAATGATTCATAAAATTTTATATTACATATATATATATATATATATATATATAATATATATATATATATAGTATAATAAAATAAATATAAATATATAGTGAATATCCTACTAAACAAAGAATGGATAAGTAACGGAATTGATAACCAAGAACAACAAACCAAAATATAAGTAAACATATAAAAAATCAATTGACCAAACTTGAAAACTATTATGTGTTCTAGAGTTGTCACTGACTAAGGATGGTGAAGTAGGGTTAAGATTTGCTTTATGGGATCCTAACCTTCTCCTGCAACAAAAAATTCTACAAAATAGGGCAAAGAAAATTATAAAAGAAAAAAACAATTTTGAAAAAAAAAAGTTAAGCCTCATAATAGCACATGTAAGCTTGCGTTACTTAAACAAAAAATTAATCAAATAGATGTGACTGTAGTAAAATTGGTCAAAGCCACGTAATGATACACACATGAATCTAGCATAAATACAATAGCTAAACAAACATCTTGTCCACATAGTAGAAAAAGTTATGCGAATTATTTGTATGTGTGTGTATGAACACATACAATGTGAAACATCTGTCCGTGATATGTCTCCGTGAAGTACATCGTTAACTTAAACAATTGCGCCATCTGTATGACAGTTTTGTAATTAATAGTAATTAATCTTGTGCAACTGTTTCAAAAGGGCCGGAGGGCCTGGGTTCGATGCCCGATGCCGCTAAATACCACCGAGTACACACGGAGTACGTGCTCGTTAAATCAGTGGGTCTGAAAGTCCTGTGGGTGGTTGCAGCAGAAACCACGAGTGCAGAGGGCTGGAGAATATTTCTCTCCCCTTCAGCTCCATACCAAAATTGTGGAGGTGAAGATAGGTGGTGTCGCTATCTATTGTTAAGAAGTCCAACCTGTCTCACAGGCTCTGGCAACTTCCATTCCTTCCCATCGGGAAGGACACGACAACAACAAATGTTTCGAAAAATTAAAGAGAAATTTTTAAAAATTATATATTAAATTTTTTTAGATTTTTATAAATATATGTGGATAGAAAGCTATTAAGATGTTCATAATGTGTGTAAGCAGTATTTAAAGGTAATCCACTTTTCATCCCCACTAATTATCCGGTCCAAGAAGTATTCGACGTTGTTCCGAAAAACCAGAGATGTGCATATGGCGGCACGATTGCACAAATTCTTCTCACTTAACTTATGTGTCATCCATCTCGAATATTACCACACTAATTCCAAATATAGTCCAAAATGTTATGTTTTAGCTTAATCAAGGCTTAGCGCAATCTCAGAAGCTGTTGAAAAAAGGTTTTTTCTCTAGTAAATAGCATCTTAAGGAGTCACATCACCTACTTGAAAATTTTCGAAACATTTTCTAAAAGTTCTACATGAAACTGACCTTCAATAAACACTTTTAATAAATTTCTACACTCTTCTGTAGCATTTCTTCCTTGTTAGAGTGAGTGAGTGAGTGAATATTAACGTCCACTGTTCAGCTACACGAGGCTTTTGGGGACGGTCGGCGTAATTTTGAACCATGGTCAAGTGACGCGGACGACACCTGAGCTGGCACCCCTCTCCTAACAACCACACCACACCAACGGGAGGACGTTTGAGCTCTCGCAGATTTAACGTGCATCGCTCCCTACATGGCGTGTCTTCAGTGGTACTGGGGTCGTACTCATGACATGCTAGCCACGATCCGATGCCTAGACCATTGGCTACCGTGGCCACCTTCCTTGTTAGAATTCGTACAAAATACATTGGCTTAACGAATTTTACTGCAGCCATGGATACATAACTGCATCTCACTCAACAATAACATGAATATCTTAATATCAGTTCTCTTGCTATGCCAATACCTGTAGATTCATCGATAGAAGAAAGAGGCAAATATGCGTCTAATGAATATCTGCATATTTGATGAAACTTGTGATCTAAATGGACAGAATTTTCCAATACACCTAACATTTTACAGAGGAATGCGCTACCAGACTGACAAACTTGCAGGGTGTGTGGGGGAGAGGGGGGTAAAGAGACGCCTCGGAATCAGGAATAGAAACAGGACATAGGAATGCAGCGTTGCAAATTCCATAGTTGTGATCTATGGTGCAAAGATGCGGTTAAAAAGAACAAAAACAGCCACACATTAGTGGACAGAAAACATTGTATTGAAAGGCTGCACGACAGAAAGTGTTTCAAATTAGCACCGGAAATCGTTTTGCAGGCCTGACAACACACACTGCATGGAATTCCTCATATTCTGGAATATTCCTGACATGCCCCGTATCCTCTCGTCAGTTACAAATACTCGAGTGTTGAGATCTTCAGCTGAAGAAACAGGTACGCCCAGTACGCCAAACTCTTCATGTGACCCTAAAAGAAGTCCATACATGATACATGAGGTGATCTGGCAAGTTAAGGAATTGGGTCACTACGACCTATCTACTGCTGGCCACAGGTTACGTTGCTCACCACGGGTTTCCATGCAATGCCACTGTTTTCTTTCCCAATAATGCGTTGGAATTCTTTTCTTTGTTTCTTTGCACCATAACTCACAAACTTGCTTTTTGGATCATGCATTCCTATGCGATTCCAAATCCGTATCTGTTCCCCCTACACACCTTGTAAGTATGTCGGACTGGAAGAGACTCATTCTGTATATAGTATTTTAACTTGAAGAACAGGTTTGGTTTGGTGAAATTTAATTTTGATATATACCTTTTAACATGCCGTCGTATTTGATGAATAATCATTCCTGTTTGAGATGTACACTTTATTTTACGAAGACGTGTTAACAGCTAGCAGTCACAAAACCCATGCGAAAAAGTTGCGACAAACAAATAAGTTTTTTTCATTCAAAAAGATTTTAGGATACATTTTATTCCTCTTCCGAAATATTCGAGAAAGTTCCTTTTCTCACATGATTCCTAATCATAGCACGCTAATTGTTCAGATTCAGTAGCTGATGCAATGTTGCATCATTTCTCCACAAAATTTGACGCTGCGCTACTTTTTTGTGAACAAAAAGTTTAACTTGAATTATATTCCCGTTAGATGAATTAATAAAATGAATTAAGAATCACGAGGTACTTGGAAGTTTCAGGACCAAAATGTAATAAAAATACTACATACATAAGTTCTTTCAAAAACGGTATTAGGCGGAAAACACATTTTTTTTAAATCCGCAATTTTTAAGCACTTTTTTCAATTTTCATATAAATTACGAATGTTTGTCTACACATGGAAAAAAAAATTCGCGCGATTATGTTAATAAATGACGATAGTATTAAGTGTTTAATTAAATTTTTGAGTATTTTTTGAAAAATCGTAAAAAAACGTTTTTGTTATTTTATTTTTTTAAATGACTGATTCTAAAAGAGAAAAGTATGAACATTTTGAATGTAGTGTATCAATTCATTAAGCGAAAAGAAATTCATGCGGAACAAATTATAAATCATTATCATAAAAACGCATCCATTTTGATATTTTTTAAAAAAAATCGTAAAAATACAAATATTATTATTTTGAAAAAAATTTCGTGGAGAAATAAATTATCTTTCAGGTTCTGGAACTATTTTTTGTTTGAGTTTGATAGAGACAATAGATTATTTTAAAAACGTGGGATAAGTCGGAACTTCACTTCGTTAAAATGGAATGACGCTCGGTGGAATAAACAACACACAGGGGTAAAACAATTACGCGTTTTAAGGTTTTTAATTGATATCTTTTTCACTAATTGCAATATCGGAATAAATTATAGCCTATGTGTTATTCTGATGTATAAGCTATATTATTGTAATGTTTCATTAAAATCCATTCAGTTGTTTTTGCGTGAAACAGTAACAAACATCCATACAAACTTTAGCATTTACATTATACATATATATCGCATACAATTAACAAAATAATCGAAATTTTAACTTAGAACTGGTCAAACCAATTTTATCTGGGAGGGAGGTAATAAGCTGAAGTACAGCAATAATTTCTATAGGCTTTTACTCACCGCGATTGGAACAGTATAAGAAATAGCACATTTCTCGTAAAGACGTGCTGACGTGCCTGCTAATTTAGGTAAATGCATACGATATATCATTCCTTTGAAAATATTTGTTTAATTTCGAAATCCAAGTTAACTCAGTCTTAATGTCTTTTACTTAATGTAGAATCGAGCTTTCAAGTCCTATTCTCCCCCAATGTTTGCCGAATCGAATAATGGGGTTTGTTACTTTGTAATCAGCCGTCTCGTTGCCGCCGTAGCCTAGTGGTCATGGTCACGAACTCGTGATTTCCGTTGTCGAGTTTCGAGGTCGAGACATGTTGGCACTGAAGAATCGGCTTGTATATAGGCACATTTACTATATCATAACTCAAGATCCTCATTTTAATGTGATTTGGAAGGTAAAAGGGTGAGAACTAATTCAAGGGTCGTCCTCGTCACTTGACTGAGGTTGTTTCAGGGTGCGATGTTAGTAGACCCTGGAAAACTCACTCAAACGTGAATATTATATAAAGCAAATATTTCCTTCTATTTTCTTTGATCACTCAAAACCCTTTTAATAAATATAATTAGTTTAATTTATGAAAATAATGAAAATGAATTAAAACAATAAAATAATCAGCGTTTATTTAATATAAAGAAAACTAAAAAGAAAAAAAAAGCATCATACTTTTCTAGTTTAAAATTTCCCTGTGCTTTGAGAGTGTTTCACTTTTAAAAAACATCTTAGACTTTTAAGGCAGTAAGACATGTTCAGAAAAAAAAAATGTTAATATTAAACAATTATATCTTTGCTATATTTGAAGAAATACATTATAAAAGATGAAAGCAGATAAGAATTTTGAGGAATCAATTTTATTAAAATTAATTAATTAACGTCTTAAATTAATTTACGTCTTTGTATAAAGAAAAAGAATCAATTTAAAAATTAAAATGAGCAAAATAAATATTCTTTTACTATAAAAATAAGAAAAGATATAATTTTGAATTAAATCTCTCGCCGCAGAATTATCCGGAAATTACTGTAAAAGAAAAGACGTGATATGTTATAGTCTTCTGCAATATTACGCAGAACAACTTCAATTAATTTTCATCTTCCCGCTTTTACTTTTTCCATACCTAGTAAACAGATTGAAAAATTGCTTCTGACGATACGCAATATGAAAAATATAAGAGAAATATTTCGATACTCATTCGTGAAATAATTTGAATATTTTTTTTTCTAATTTGAACTTTTCATTTACGCATAAATAACATTTTGGTAATTATTTAGTTGGCTATACGTTGAACATTTAATCGCATCAATTATTTTAGCAAAATGTATGATTAGTTTTCTTTCTTCCGAATATAAAATAAAATAATTTGCAGGCTCCTGAAACTCAGATAAAAGTAATTAAACTTATTTTCTGTTTCTTAATATTTAATGACTGCAGTATTTTGTATATCTTCGGAATCTGCGTGTTTCATCTACGAAAAATTATTTTGTTATTTAATGGTTTTTAATAGTTTGATAAATAGTTAATAAGATAGATTTAAGTAAATTATAAAAAAATCCTTTTTGTGAGATTTTAGAATCATCAAAACTAATTTGCTTGAATATGAGACAAAATTATATACTTGTAACTTCTTTCTTTTTTCAATAATTAAGAATCAATCTTATTTTTTTTTTAAAAACTTTTATGTATATCTTAGTTTTATCGCATTTTCCGACAGGAGAAACACCTCAAAAAACATATATCTAATATCCAACATAACATTTGAAACTAAAACTTTTAAGTATATATGTTTACTACACATTTAGATACACAGATAGACAAATTAGTCATTTAATTGCCTTTAATGTCATACACTGAAGCAGAAGAAGGGTTACTGGCAAGTAACATCTTAACCCAGGAGAAAGCGACCACTAAAGATACTAAAGTTAATGGTCACGCAGGGGGACAGACAGTGGCGTAACGTACACCCCCGCATCGCGAGGGGGCCCAAAGCCTGACTGCCACCAAGTACCTACCCTTTATAAAATCCAACTTGGGGGCAAAAACCTGATTTTGCAGGGGGACCCAAATGCTCTCCGTTAAGCCAGGTGACAGAATCACCCCAATCTTTTTATTTATTTAACTATATTAATTATACACGATAAAATCATAATTTTAGTGAATAATTTAGTTAAGAGAAAGTGTATATGCGTACCTTTAAGGACTTTTCAATTTTTCTTTGATAATTTGAGAAAAAAATTTAATCAAACTGAACTAAAATGTTCCAAATGAGCGTGACCTAAATAAAGGACACAAATCATATTCTTTCGACACCTTTCGCAAACATTACAAGAATGGTTTTTACAGGCATAACTGTCATATTACGTTTAAGTTGTTGCAGTTTTACTGTCCTTTGATGATCGAAAAATTGCGTGTAGAACTTTTTCTTGTTTGTGTTTTTTTGACAAGGTGCAGTATGCCTTGTGGTAAATTTTTGGCCTCATATCTTTCTTGATGGAGTTTTTTAGTCTATATATGAACATTTTCATTTCATTTCATTTCAAATGTTTCATGTACATCGATTTTCTCAAATTAAATTTCGCTGTCATGATTAATATTTATTATTTAATCACGTTCTTCTCTTGCTTGATCAGTTTCAACTTCATCCATTAGAGATTGTGGTTGCCCATTTATTTTCATATATATTATATTCATTTACATTTATAAATCATATTGAGTTGTACAAGACAGCAATAAAAACCATTAAGTCGTTCACAGGGAAAATATGTTGCGTGTTAATAGAAAATACTTTGGGACGAAGGAGCCCTGTACTCAGTCACCTAAGTAACTTAAGATTTATAAAAAAAAAAAAACATTTGCTACTTCCAAAAGAGAGAGAGAGAGAGATGTGACAAAAACATTTTATTTCCCATGAAGACTGTCATATTGGTAGGTATTGAGAAGGCTATTGGTAACAAATAAGCAGTTAACCCCCAAAATTAAAGATTTCTCATGCCTGGGGTTACTCTGTGCCCCGGGTGATCCCTCCCGGGTTAATTTTAAACCATCTCTATAAATGATGATTACAACATTGGAGTTGTGTGTGTGTGTGTGTGTGACACCACATTCTCTAAGCTCCACACGAAACAAACGTCAACAGATTTGATGTGCATCATCTCATCTACACGGCAGGTCTTAAGTGAGATAACAAATCTAAAAAAACTAGAGCCATGAAACCCGAATAGGAACTGATTAAATCCTTAACTGGTTTGTTCGTACCCGTGCGGGCTACCGAAATCTAGCCACAACTAGTTTGCCTATACGCGCTCTATGGGCAGTGATGTTTTCTTCTTTCTATCTTCATTTGCACATATTTTTAATTCTTATAGTGAGATTATAAGTTCTAGTGTTTTTACTAAATGGTATGGTTTGTCCACATGGTTCCAAAGAATTTCTAATTAAATTTTTTTTTAAATTTTTTTTTTAATTATTTATTTATTTTTCTTGCGTTGAAGGCGGGAATTTTTCATTGAAAACAGGTATTTAGATTCGTGAAAATACTTAATAAATAACAGGGAAAGTTACGGCAATGGGCAAAATTTGTTGTTTGAGAAGAAATGAATATGGAAAGATAATCCAAAAAGTCAATATTATATATCTGTCCCCTTTGTAATTTAAGACTTAGTATTGCACCATGCTTCAATTTGTAAGCGCATAAATATGTGCACACACTCACTAAATTCTCAACCATTTGAAAAATATATGAACAGGAAACTCTTTTTTGTAAGTATGAGACAAATTAAGATATATGAAACATTTTTTCATAGCATGTAGAGTGTACTTATGAAAGGCAAACATTTAGGAGTTTTTGTGTTCCACGGTTAAAAAATAAAAAATAGTGCAAAAACTTCAAAATTAAAAATTGAAATAAAATTCTTCCTTTTTTTTCTCATTTTGTTAAATATTATGATTAGTTATAGGCAGTAAAAGAATGTGCACGTTTTTGGAATATTTTGGCCAAAATAATTAACTTCTTAAAGGGTTAAAAAAAGATTTTGTAAGATTCAAGGTGTAATAACCCTCATTCCCGTCTACTCTGAGACCTAGCTAAAGGTGTGGAAGGAAATGAAGGATTATACGACATGACAATTTCCAATTATTTTAGTTAGCACTTTAATCGACTCAAATACAATTCAAAGAAACACGATAAATAGGATGTTCCAATCAGTCAACAGAGGGAAGGGACGAGAGAGTGGTTTATTAGAATACATCTAAAAAACCACTTTACAATAATAGTTATTCTACCTCAATATTATTTTACATGGTAGATATATAACTAATGGCCACTTAACCACTTTAATACTTTAAAAATCAAACGTAATATGAAGGTGACAATACCTGAACTGTAGGCAGTCTTCTAATCTATTTTAAGGTATAATTTATCAATATCAACTTCCTGTGTTTCTAACCTTTTGCGATATTCTTCAACTTGTATCTCTCTTGTCACATTTAGTTAACTAACCTTCTAACATTCTACTATCTATCCTTCTTCACTTTCTAACTCACTAACCTTTTTTTGACTCACTAGCTTGAACTATATATTATAAACTTAATTTGCATATCACGTCTTCTTCTTAAGAGAAGATTGATTCTTTTTTATAGCCCCAAAGAATTCCCAAGAGGATTAGTATAAGGACGCATATAGATCCGTCATAATTTGATCCCAATATTTCAAAAATATTTTATGAACTTAAATAATTTGACCAAAATAGTTGGAGTGATAAAAATGTTATTTTAGATTCATTAAAAATTACGACTTTTTATATGTATTAAAATATCGAAAAACAAAACTAATTTATTAAATGCATAAATATATTCATATATATTGTAATGATATATTAAAACACATTATGCATCCATAACATTTATATTTGCATTTGAAATTTTTTTCTTACAGCAGTTACCAATTTATCAGAAAATTTATTCAATTACATCACATTATTTTTGTTTTTTAAACTTTTAATTCATTTATTTGAAGTTTTTTTACAAACTGAACAACTAAGCGGAACACGTCATTTTCTGTTTAAACAATAATCCTTTGTGTTTATATATATTTATCAAAAGACAAAATTTTAAAGTGCAGTCTATGAAATTCAACAAAAATTCTAAGCTACAGATCATATTTGAGTTTTCCTGAATTGTGAAAATATATTTCTTACAAAAAAAAATAGTTTCAAATTAAGGCCTCATAAGTTTTTGTAATTTGTTTTGAAAATAAATCTCTGATATAACATAACTACAATTTTTATGTAATGTTTATGTCAAACAAAATGATTTTGAACAGATATCATCTGTTTGTTTATTTACGTATTAATACGTATTACGTATTTGCTTAGTCAAAAGAAAATGTAATCCCTAATAGAATATCCCCAATATATCTTTTCAATTCATATTGAAAAATCGTACAAACTGAAAAATACATTCTAAAGCAGTGTGTAGCCAGGTTATTGGTTTGTTAAGTTATCTGTAACCGTAAGTTTTCTATTGATTCAATTTAAATGACTGCTAAGCAAATAAAGTAGAAAGAAACTACATTTCAATTCAGTGAAATGGGTTTGAATATTAACTGAAAAAATACCTTAGTTGTCAATTAACTGCTTTTTGAATTACCACACTGAATGCACAAATACTTAGTAATCAAAAACTAAGAATAATAATAAAATATTTACTTTGTTTAAGCACTTATATTGCAAGAGGATGATGGAAAATTTATATGTACATATTTCATTTTAAAAAAATTGTACAAAAAGACAGTTTGTTAACTTAAGAATATCTCGTATTTTTAAAGTGATTTTTTAATTTTATTGTCTGGAAACTATTTTGTTTTAAGAGCAAAATAGTACATAAAAATCTTTAAAAGGAAAAATTATTTTAATGGATTTTAAAATATTTTGATCATTTCTTAAAAAGTATAATTTACCCTGAAGACGCAAATTTCAAGAGGTTTTTTTTAAAATAGTTGCCATTTAAAAGGAATTACGAGTAATAATTTTTTAAAGGTTGTAAATATATATAGAATTAGAATATTCACGAATATAATAAACATTTAAATCTGAATATCTTAAATGGGTGCATAGTGCTTCTATAAAATCATATTTCAACATACACACACATATATATATATATATATATATATATTTCTGGATTTTTGAAATATTATTTACTAGCAAAATTCTTATAATGATAGTTGTAATACATAAAGTTAGAACACATGCTTATATTATTCAATAATTTCTCTTATTTGTGAAAAGGTTTTGTTATTTTTTAGTATACTCATGTTCAAAATTAAGATCACACACACAGTTCCTCAAGAAAAACTGATAGAATTTGTATTTTATATAATTTGAAGATCGTTTAGTACACTATCCACCTTCAGTTTATGCAAAGATAATATGTAGCGTTAGTTTTTGTTAGAATTACTAGATTTAGAGACCGTTGAAGCATATAGAAATTTTGCCAGCAGTTTTGTGAATATTGCATTAAAACAAACAAGTTAGTCTGTTTGCAGTGATAATGACTTATCATAATCGTTTAGATGATTTCTTGAGTTGGACAGTTGTTGGCAAGCTTGAAGCCGGCCAGTTTGAAGTGAACGTGGCTCGATGGGTACAAGTGTCCTGAATGTTGTCCCCTGGTTATAGAATAACTTCCAACCAAGTAGTACTGTCAACAGGAAGGTCAACCACTGTCGAGAGAGAGCATCGATAACTGCAAGTGATCACTACAGGGCAATAAGTGTACGATGACATAGGCGGACAACATCTCCCCAGCTTGCTCGGGACCTTGCTGCTGTGTCTAGAAGAATAATTTCTAGGCAGTCTACAACCATCTTGTAGAGATCGGACTTAATGCCCGGCATCCAGTTTGATACGTCCGTTTGACACATTCAGCAGGAAAGAACGGATATTGTGGAGCTGAAAATATCAATCATGGCCACACAAGAATGAAATCGTGTTTTTTTCAGTGATGATTCAAAATGTACGAGACAAAGAGATTCTCGTTGAGTCTTCACCTGGAGAGAAATTGGAGCTCGCAGACATTCCTTCTAAGTAATGAAAATTGACAGATTTGATGGTAAAGAGAACTTTGTGTGTGGTGGTATAATGTGTATTTTCGATGCGGTTACTGTCAACCCACAGCGATATAGGAATGATATCCTGGAAGCCTATGTGAGGGTTTTCTTGGTGCTATGGGCCAGGACAACATTTTGCTTTGATGAAGAAGCTGATATTCACCGTATCGATTGATCCTCAAGTCTGGATCACAATTATATTGAATATGTTTGGGATGGCCAAGGAAAAGCCATTTCTCAGCTAGCTCTCCTCCTGGGACCCTCTAAGGCAGGAATAGCGAACCAGTGGCACGTGTGCCATTGACGTCACGCCTCACAATATTTTTGACACAGCAGTTATCAAAATGGTTTTCATTTTATTTCAAAATTCCAAAGTTCATTATGAAGTATTACGCACAAACACCAGTAATCGGTCGCTGGGAGTGGGGAGTAGTGGGCAGCAGGGAGCACACTAATTTGTTATTTTCTTGCCTTAGTTACGTCGTAGACTTTAATTGCTTGTGATGCAAATTTTGTCTACACATAGCATAGTCAATTTCATTGACACAACTGTATTTTAAAGTTTATATGTTTTATATTTACGATTTTTATTTAACATGGCTAGTTCAGCAAAAGAACAAAAAGTGCACGATCGTGTACTTTGTAAGTGTAACAGAGAATTTAAAATTTGGTGAACCGAGAAGAAGAGCATTACTAGTGGTACAGGGCTCAAGCACGCCATACATGACCCCTTGAATTTCGTGATTTTTTTCCTGCTCCTGTTGACAGGATGTAGAAAATTTAGTTGGGAAAGCAAAGACATTTGAACATGTGAAGGTAAGTGGAGGAAACGTCGCAGTTATTTCATAATTTTTTTAGAATAGGGAAGAATGTTAAGGGTAGGATAATTTCAAAAACACTTGACCCTTGATCTCGTATTGCAATCATTCCAATAGAAGATCTAACCTCATATATCAGAAATTTGAGCTTTGGAAGACGTGTCATACAAGCAGGCAAACGCGCGAGTATGCTCAATATGGCAGGCTTTTAGTAGCATCATGATCCGACAACGCTGACCATGAATTCACAACAAACGACTACCTTCGACTACAAATGCCACACATGGTTTTCCAGAATAACGTCAATGAAATTGCGAACAAATACTGAAGATGAGCAAAAAGTGAACCCGGAATTAATAAAATTTTATATGAGTACATTTTTTCCAGCTCTTAAATAAGTGTCCATTTCTTCTAAAAAATTCATTGCTATCATACATATACTGCTGTTTGTGAAAAAGCAACACCATGAAGGGAACATCAGAATTAAATGAAATTTAATACACAAATGACTTATATATTAGTACACAACAATGGCGAAATTTTCAAAGCAAAAAAAAAAACAGTATTAAGTGTTCGAAATCAGAATTTGGTGTAGCCACCACGCGCTGCAATAAGTGCCGCTATACGTGGCATGGAGTAAAACAGATTTGGAATGTCTGCTTGTGGAAAAAAATTCCATATTGCTTGTACGCGCAGCAAAAGTTCGTTTTTTGAAGCCGTAGGACGCGGATCACGAGCGAGTCGCCGAACAACCAAATCCCACACATGCACAATAGGTGGTATATCCGGCGAATAAACAGGCCAAGGAAGAAGTTACACGTGTTCGGCTGGAACAGAAGTCTCGAACAGTCTGTGGAACATGTGGGCGTGCATTATCCTGCTAAAAGATAGCTTCTGGGATGCCTTGAAGAAAGGGAACGACTTCGGGTTGTAACACTTCACTAACGTACCTGTTTCTATTGAGAGTAACCACAATTCGTAGCAAATAAATTGGATGCGAAATCACATCCCAAATCATAACTCCGGGTGATAGGCCACTATGTTGTTCAAAGACACACTCTGGAAGGCAGTGTTCAGCGACATAGCGTCTAACACGAATGCGGCCATCATGGTCCCACAAATTGAAGCGTGATTCATCTGAAAAGACAACTTGATGCCAATTAACTGACCAGGCTCTCTGCTCATGAGCCCATTGCAGACTCAGATGACGCTGGTTTGCCGTGAGAGGGATCCTGTATAAAGGCACCCTTGCACGCCATGTTCTGTGCAGCGTCGACGAATTGAAGAAGCCAACTTTAGTATACCTGTAGCAGTAGACCAACGTGCTGCCAACTGCTTGGTGGAAACTGTACCGTCATGCTGAGCAAGTGTCGATCATCACGCGCTGACGTTACCTTCCTTCGTCCACTGCCAGTTTTTCTAGTTGTTCAATGCTTGTCAGTCCACTGCTTCTAAACTCGCATCACTGTGGAACTGTTCCACTACTGCACACGAGCTCCAATTGAGCGATAGGAAAAACCTCCTTCTCGATGGCTGATAATCCCCACCCCCTCGTTCAAACTCCGTAAATTGTTGGAATTTCTCCTTTTTTCGTCGTTGAGGCATGCTTAGGTCTCACTGAACATTCGCCACTGGCAAATAATCATTAGCTATTTTCAACTTCCCACTACATCCCTCTATTTATACGCTTTCAGTATCAGTTCAGAAGGCGCCACGCATGTGCGGTAGCTCTAAAACATTACTAGTTTACGTAACATCCTATAATTGATATTTGCTACATAGTTCATTTAATTCTGATGATTCCATCATGGTGCTGCATTTTTTACAAACAGCAGTGTATTAACTTTAAATTTTATTACCACTGTCATTTTTGTAATGGTGAACTTCAAAAAACATGCTTAATCGTAAGTTTTAGATGTCAGAATGCATTAATGAACGTTAAGTCCCAATATTCTGATTTGATGAAGAACAATGATTCATTCTATAATTTCCTTTTGTGCAAACACTTTTAAAAATCAAATTTGAATAAATCGATATAAATTGAATGATATCTGTAAAATTCTGAAGTATGTTGAAGAAAGTACACGGCCTTTACAAGAAAATACTCCAAAGGAAAAAATAAGCAGAGTGAGAATGAATAATATCAATAGTTCATATTCTCTTACCTTATTCATATTGCTTACGATTTTTTTTTAATCATGTATATATATTTTTTTCCTTTTATAAATTGGAAAAGGTGATTAAAAAGAATTAAAATTTTATTTGATTATCTTGTTCTCAAAATCAAAATGGGCCAAGTTCGTGAAATTTAACTCGATTCGTTGAAATAAATATTGTCTATTTTAATAACTGGACTCACCAAAAAGTATCACAAGATTTTATTTATCCTTCTAATTCTTAATATTTGAAGTACGGATATAGCTTTAAAAAATAAAACAGGTTTTCGTTTTTTTAAAAAAATTAGGACCTAATGATATTATTTCTTTGATTCTCATGCACATTCAATTAAAGAAAGCCATAAATTTGTAAATAACAGACGATAATAATAAATTTGAATACTGAATTAGTTATTCTTGAATTCTCTGTAAAACGATGTATTTTTATAATAATAATTTTGCCATAATATAGGGGAGACCGAGGCAAGATGACTACGTTAACAATTTTTTGTTGTTTAATAATTTTTAAGGATAGTAAAATTAATGTTACATGATCTGTTAGAATAGTCCTTTGTAGTATAAAAATATGTTACCATTTAATTTTTCAAATAAAAGAAGTAAAATGATAATTTTTATTTTTTCATAACCTTAACAAATCGTCATCTTGCCCCAATACTGGGGCAAGATGACAACACTGTAAAAAAGGTTGAACATATTTTATGTTTTGAATATGTTGTTGTTTTTTGCTTATGCCACCTGATCGACTGTAACATAAGATCAAGGTCCACGAAATTCATCGCGGCTAAGGGTTAGAATTTTACGCCTGTCGTTAGTCTAAGCTTTGAGCCCCCATGGAGGTGACAGTGCGATTTTGCTCGGAACAACACGATAGATGGTGACACCATTCGGACCCACTGATTTAACGAGCACGTTCTCCGTTTATACTCGGCGGGTTTTTGGTGGCATCGGGCATAAAACCCGGGCCTTCCGGTCTGGAGTCCAATGCTCTAGCCACTAGGCTACCCACTGCCCATTTCGAACATGTTACATGGTTTAACAAATGATAACTGTGTTTTTACATTATACAAAATAGCAAACTAGGCGTAATGCATTGTAACATAACTTTGAAGTGTTTTTGTGCAGCTAACAATAGTCACAAATAAAAATGCCATTTTCATATTTGTAACCAATCTTAGGATTTACAGCACAGGATCCATTCATTTGTTATGGAAGGTCACAGTATTTCTCGTCAGAAGTACGACTTCTTATAACACCTTTCTTTGAAGTTGAAAAAATAGGAATGTTTGACCTATATTCTATAGACTTAGGCCAACAGAAACTTAGTTTGAGTTTCTTTACACCCTTTTTAGCTTCACGCGAGCTTGCTTTCTCTGTTTTTTTAAAAAACTTTCTGTTCTTTCTTCTGTTTTTCCATTTGTTCTAACATTTCTTTGATGGGTGCGCTTGTAAGAATGCTTGAGTTCAGTTTTTTGATTTTTTCCCCACACATTATGCTGCTTTAGGCAATGGATTGAAATGAAAAACACTAACAGGCTTGTTTCGTGCATCGGAATCAACATTTGCCATAAGTTCTGGTTCTTCTGCAGGGTTTATATGTTGGGTTTCTACAACTAGGTCTGAGGATTAGCACTATTATTCTCAGTTTCATCGCCAACAACATCATGGTCAGTAGATTTTGCCGCAGCATAGTCATGTTTGGAAAACACAGAGAATTATGTGTGGCTCGATGCCACATTCTTTAAACCTTTCAATGGCATTTCTAACTATAGCTGCTTTGAAGTAAGTGGTACGCAAAAACTTACCAATATTGTTGCCTGTGATAGTTTTTTCTTGATGAGTGACCGTAATGTTGACACATGCTTGTCTGTAGGAGGTTTTAATTGGTCAAAAAATGACACACCAAGGGGCTGGAAACGATGTGATGCGTGAGGTGGCAACCCAACTATAATGATGCTATTCGCTCTGCAATATAAGATAGCCTACAAAGTTATATGAGTTTTGTGATTATCAGTAATAAACAGAGTAGAAGATTCTTTGCTTGGATTCATATGAAGATAAAAGTGCTTCAAAAAAAGAGAAAAAGGTGCCTTATTGTTCCAGCCAATGTTTGGCTCTTTCTACATGTTCAGAAACCATTCGTTTTCTCCCAAAATATCAGAAAAGGTGGCAGGTAAAAGCCAGTAGCTTAATGCAACAAATTATTGCTACATTCATTCCTCGTTAGGCTGGTCTTAGCGGGTGACAAAAATTTCTTCATTTGGTCTCCATTTCGAACGAAACCTTCCCCGATCCGATGCACACTTTAACCCAGAAAAGATAAAAGAACAAGGTCACGTGGACAATTACACAGACAAATAAGTGTTTACAGGATTTAATAGAATAGAAAACATAGTTAGTTTAACAAATTCCGAAACACGGGGCAAGATGATGAGCTCCTCATCTTGCCCGGTGAGTGAGTGAGTGATTTTGGTTTATTGGCAAGAGCGATTTCGGCTATACTGCGCCAAACATTTGTTTTAATATATGTGGTCTAGACGGGAAGAAAGAAAGAATAAATTGAATGACAAGAAAGAGGGTCGAAAATAAGAAGGATCACTAGTACCCGGGTTGTGAAGCCGTGTTTACAAAGACAGTAAACCCGTGGGAAAAGGAAAAGATCACTAGGCACCTCGGGACTGTGACACCCGTACTCACCTAAGAAGTGAGCCCTTGAGGGGCATCTTGCCCGGACTGTCTGTTTAAAAACATTCGTTTTCATTGCCATGGAGGAAGGCAATTAATAGACATTAATGCATGGTAATAGTAGTATTTAAACCAAGTTACTCATAAATATTAAAGAGAAACGATATATCTTACCTGTATTTGTAGTGGAGCTTATTTACACATGCATATAAGTTCTATCGTGGCAGCGGAAAACAATAAAAGCTTCACAACACAAAAACGGCGATTTCAGCGTCTCTATACTTTTGTTTAAAGAACGACTAAAAGGAAAGCCAGTTGTGTTCGTTTGATGCGGCTATCTAATGGAGTATGGAAAAATTAAGACTATATATATATATATATATATATATATATATAATAAAGCCTTTCAATCTTCTTTGATGAGTAGGAGAAATTATTACTTTAAATTGTAAATAAATATCAGTAGAAACAGTGTTTCCTATTGTTATGAAAATAAATAAAATTAGCTGTTATTTAGTTACTTATAAGCACTTATTTAGTTATTTTATTGATAACTTTATAATCAAATGCATAAATGTATTTTACCAATAAATCATGAATTAAAATGAACTGGAAATTGGAGCTCCACACACAAAGAAGTTTCTGAAAAATATACAGTAAAAAAATAACAATAG
>BMAO01021212.1:0-41381 GCA_019973975.1 Trichonephila clavata | reverse complement strand
ATACACATACTTTTTTTGTGAAAAAAAATGAAAACTCGCAAAAAATATTGTTTTATAATATTAAATTTACATTTTAAATCAACATTATTTTGACAAAAAAATTGTCAAATAAGAACATGCACATAGATTTAAAATCTGAAATGTTACTTTAATTTCAACTTCAAAATTTTCATAATTTATAAACAATTGCTTTTCTTATACATATATAATTTATGTTTTATACGTATAAATAATTATAATTTAAGGAATTCTTATCTAAGTTAAAATTGTAACTAAAATCAAACACATATGATTTAAAAATATTTCCTGAAAGATTTCTAACTTTTCAAAAATCAAAAAGTATAATCTACATCTATGATATTCCCTTAGTATTGCTTAAATATAACTTTAGAAAAAATTTAATTCGCGATTTTAGTAATATCAAAATAAAACATTTAATTTTAAAACACTATCAATTTCAACAGATTTAAACAGAATTCTTTAATTTTAAAATGATGTATTTTATTGAATTAAAATAGATCATTTTATATATATATATATAATATAACTAATTCGAATCCTAATGAAATAAAATTTCAAAATTATTAAAACAGATTTCGAATCATTTTATTTTTAGAACATTTTCTATGCAGAAGAATAATAGCGGTTATAGTAGGAAATATTTATAGAAAACACCAAACGATATTTGAGATTTTGCTATTTTTAAGCCTCATGTGTTCCCATTAGGAAGTCATTTAACATTCAATTGTACGCAATTATACTTGAAAAGGAAATATAAATCGTAACAAAAAAATTATGACGCACGCATGGATTATTCGAAGGAAACACGTGATCTCATTACACAAATTTTTACCCCGCTATTGTTTTGTAAAATATTTCAACAATTTATTCATTGTTATCTGTTTGAGACTAAAAATAAAATATTAGAAGAAGAAATGATAAATTGCTCATTATTATTTGCCATAAGTTAATGATCATTTTTATTCGATCATGTGGCGTAAATATTTTTATCTCAAACAAAATACTTGAATTACAGGAAGTTTCTTAAGCCTTTTAATTTATAGAAAGAATATTTGCATATTTTAACAATAATTGGTATGATCATTGTCGCACGCAAATATCCCAAACAGGAAAGGAAATTCTTTTATATTTAACTTTTTCCCGAATTGTACTACATTTCCTTAAAGTTCGTCTTAAAAACTATTAAAGTATTTGTTCTCAAAACAATTACTAAACTATTTTTAAGATGTCTTACTATTTTCGGAACGAGGATTTTGAAAAAGTGCATAAATGAATATTTTTTTTATGTTTAGTGTCAATTGAATTTTAATATGCATATAAAATTGTCTTAAGAATATTATTACGATAAAAATATTATTTAAGTGCAACTCTCAGCAAAAAATGAAGAAATATCGACATTTTCCTTTCATGAAAAATGTTTCCATAAAAATAGCATTTAGTCTAAATATAACTAAGAATTCTGTACAGAGTCGGAATAATGAATTTGAATAGTTGTTTCTTGTGTGTTTGTGATGATATTTTGAAAACAATTTTATATATATTATCTAATTCAACTCTGAGACGGTACAAAAATTGTCATTTATACGCTTTTTTTATAGTAACCTTTCCAAAGATAATCAATCACCTTAAGATATTAAATTATATCTATCTAAAGTATATACATCTAATTTTGAATAAGAAAGAAAATTGAAAAATGTATCAAGATAATTTTTAATTAAGGAATTTTCGTTTTTTCAGGTCTGAGAATAAATATCTTAAATTAAACATAACAAAAACATAATTTTTTGTTGTACATAAAAAATTAGGAAAATAAAAATAATTTAGCAATTTTTTGCTGTCAAAATTACGCTCATTGGTTTTTCTGGGAGTTTAATATATTTTTAATGAATATTTTAAACAGCTTTCGTTAAAAAAAGAAAGAATAAAAACTGGAAAATGTAGAATTTAATTTTAACCCAACGGAATTTTTTAATTGTAACTAATTAAAATAGTTTCGGGGCTTGAAAAAAATCTTTAGACAAAAAAAATTGAGTGCTAAAGTAAATATGTTTAAAATGGCAGTGTTTAAAAGTATAGGATATAAGAAAACAAAAGAAAATAAGTAATAAATTAAGAGCAAAATGAAATATTTAGAAGGTAGTAAAGCAAAGCTTTTAGTTTAAAAAAAACTTTTTATTTTCTAGTCTCTTAAACATTATTAGAAGCAGATTTTCCTCCCAATAATATTACCCTTTGCTTAACTTTAACAAGTTTAATTCATTCATGCTAAAAAGAACATCCTTTAACATTTTACCTTTGACTGTTTCAAATATCTTCAACCTTGGTTCCTTGGAACTCTAGGATTCCATGAAACTTTTAAAAGAGTTCTATAAGTGCTATTCGCTTAAGGTATCCGACTACTTGCGACAACATTTTTTTTAAAAAAAAGATGGAGATATGGAGATTTTTTTCGATATGTTTAGTACATTTTAAGAAAAATATGCTGAAATTAAGAAGAGGAAAAGAAATTATAATTACTAAAATGTGGGAAAAAATGGGTAAATATATACAAAAAACATAAATGCGGCCGATTCTGTACCAAAAGTTTATGAACAAATATTCAATTTTTCAATTCTGATGTGTTGCTATCTTATTCATTTTGAAATGACTTCAGGATAAGAGATATTTTAATTTTTACAAAAACTAGAGGTCTTTATCTAAGTTATATGAAATTGCTTAATAAGCAGGAGGGGATTGTAAATTTTGAAATAAAATAGTGATTGATAAATCTGAAGGTTAAAACACTTCTATTATTCTGCGGAACATAAACAAAAAATTTCAGTTAATTATTTTCAAAACTTTTTGAGCAATCGCTGTCCTTGTTTGAGCATTTAAAAAACACATTTCCAGTAAAACGTTTTTTAAAGTAGGATATCTAGCTTAAGGCAATGACATCTGCTTTTACTAAAACACTAGTAGTTTTTGTTCTAGTGAATAGGAAATAAAAAACGTGGTATATTTATAAAGCTAATAAGATGGCTTATTATCTTTATAAAAGTACCATATATATATATATATATATATGAAGCCACGTTCTTCAAGCGTGAAAGGATAAATCAGAAGTCTTGTCAATGAAGGAAAAGAACTTATTGACCTATATATATATATATCAACAGATTCGATGTTAAAATCTAAATTTAATTAGGAACAAATCCACAATTTTTGGTTGAAATACTTAGAAGTTTTTTACTCAGTTGGAAACATTGTAATGCCAATTTTAATAATGTACTTAAAATAAATTTTTTTATCAACTTACGTGGCAACAAACACAAAATATAGAAACAAATTAAATCAGAATATGAAATGCGAGTACAGATAGCTTCAGAATAATTCGATAGTGTGTGTAAGAAAATGCAAACACTATCTCAGTTATTAAATACAATATGAGTAGATGACGCTTGGAGCAAGAATGAATGAGTAAATTGATCTAGTATTATGTGTTGAAAATTTTTAATAAATAAATTATAGCTCAAAAGAAAAAAAAACTAAGAAAACACCCTTTTATAGTTAATCGAACTGAACTGTAACTTAATCTTTGAGAGTAAAATCTGGAAATGGGATCTGAAATTAGTCTCCAAATGCGGGATCGGATCTGAAAATCGAAAATCGTTCATTCTGATTATTCTGATCAGGACAATGGAACAAAATTATTAAATTATTATATTGTCATCGGTCCTGGACAAGTGAGCAAAATTTCGAATTAATCTGACCTTTAAAGTGGGTAAAAAATGAGTTCAAAGATTCCGTTGCATACAAGTGAATCTTAAAAAGTATGTTACAAGTAAAGTACTCTTTTAATTTTCTTTAATTAAAGTACCTATAATATGTTGATCTACATTAAATATTATTTTAAGATACATTCTTTTTAGGTAATATTTTTTTGAATGGGGTTCCCGGAAACAGCTTAAAGTTTCAAGTGTTTAGTGAGTCTACAAAGTTGAAGACCACTGGGTTAGTTGATCACAGATTTTCAGCTTAATTAGTTTTAGGATGTAGTTAAAAAAATTTTATGAAAATAATTCCATTTACTGTAGTTTTTAATAGTTGATCTAAAAATATTCTGATATTCGGGGGTATTTAAAAAAAATCTTACAATATATTTTTAAAAAGTAATTTCTGTACAATTTTTACACCTAGGAAAATATATCTCATGGAAATATTTGAAAGGTTTTCAAAAAAACAAAAGCGCTTATTTTTTATAATCATTTTCATTAGTTTTTGATTAAATTTCTTTTAAGAAAAGTCAAACTTAACATTCCAATTCTATATTAAAACCTTGCCATTTATTTAAGAAATTAAAAAAAAAATAATGTTAACAAGTTAAGTATAGTAAACATTTTTTTTGAAAAATGTATTTAATTCATAAACAGTAATATAAAAAAAATTTAAGTCGATTCCTACTTTATATGGATGAATAGAAAGTATTTTATTAACAATTAAAAAGAGCATGATTTGTTTGCATTGTTATAACGATGCACACCTGGTTTGGCTAATTTTCGCTGTTAAAAATCGGTAATTAATTTATATTTAATTAACTAACCGGGAATTATTGAATAAATATTTGAAAAAAAAAACTATATTAACATTATGTGTCATCCACTACAAGTTTTAAAAAATTTATTTGAACTTGATTGGATGAGAATAGAAAAATATTTATTAACGATTGAAAATTTGAACAAGAAAATTCTTTATAAATATAGAGATAGTATGAGCTAATAGTAGGAATTGAAAAAATTAATTTAAAGTACAAATTTTACTACACGCACACACACCGGAATCTCATTTAAAAAGCAATGTTTCACAAAGCGAGAATACAGTAGCAAAGCTTTTTTTCTTTATGTAAAAGGCATATTGAATAAAAAAAAATCAGAGAATAAGCATAGACTATATTTCAAGAAAACGGAAGTGGTACTCTGAACCGAAGAACCTAAAGCCGAAACGCAAGGGCGCGGCAAACGAAAGTAATATAACAGGGAGGGAAGAGGAGAGATGACATGCAATCGATTTGGCAGACCTTTGGCACAATTGAACTTAGAATCAACATGGCAGGAGAGTGGAACGGGGAAAAACGGGAAAGCAAAGAATAAAGGGAATTTACAAGGATTACATGACAACCAATTGCGTAATCTGAGGATGTGCTTAAAGATCGCCATAATGGTTTCAAAGAAATGGATCAATTGTAACAATGAGCTGTCCTCTCTGATTCGGGTTTCTTCTCCTTCCAGCCAAATTGGCACTTTGGGCTAAAACAATTTATCTCCGCAAACGAATAGAACTCCTAAATCTATATATATAAATAGATGCTTGTATATATGTAAATATGACCTCGTTTCACTCCAACACCGTTCAACCGATCACTATGAAAATTGGCTTGTATATGTATTTTTTTCTGGAGAAGGTTTTTGTGCAATCATCTTTGCCTTAGCTCCCCACCAGGAGGCGCTACAGCAAAGAAACTTCTGCACCATTCAATCAGTCGCCATGTTGTCAACGTGGTAGCCAAAAAGGATGCCAACTTGGCACTATCACCAACATTTCGCTATGTTTCCATTGGAATCGCCATTATAATCTAAGGAACGGCGTTGCTTGCGAATATTACAATTTTAACATAAAATAAATACAGCAGTAAGTAATATTGACATATTACACATCCAGATATAAGTTATTTATACTACTTTAAGCGTTCGTTACACAAAATTTGTATAACAAAGTGTTACTTTTGCTCAGCAGAGATCAACATAGGAATGTGTTTCCAAAAATCGACTCGCAAGAGAGTTACGGAGTTTTATAAATAAAAAAAAGTTTTTTATCAACTATTAGATATACAGACTTAAAATTTAACAAATATGGTTTTTTTTTTGTTTAGCTGAGATATGTTTTATTTTTTGTTTCATTTGCAATTCACGCAAAATTAACTCATTAAAAACTTCTGTACCTTTCAATCTGCATTGTTTAATTTTTCAATTCACTCGTGCGCAGAAAAGGCATACTAGCTAGTAGCATAGAAATAATCTGTGAGATAGAAAATAGTTGTTATGCGGATAATATAGGCACACTTGTGAGCTCCTGAATAAGAATAATTTATTTCTGAATTATAGATATTAGAAGATATTGGAGGATTTCTCGTTGGCGAGTTTTAGAGGTTGCAGCTAATTTCAGAGAAGTTGCCGCCAATTCTTATTATTTATTTAACTCGTCTTCATATTGCGTACTTAGTTCTGATACTTAAATTAATAAAAATAAATTATTGTGAATTGCTATTCGTTATTCTTTCGGGTCTAATTATTGGCTTCTTAATTCCTTCTGCGTTCGAATCTCATCAAGACATCAACGATCAGTGTGATCTTCACTTCATCTAATACGAGGAGGAGGTGCCATGACGTACTTAGTTGAAGAGATGGCATGTGGGAATAATCTGTAGTCAACGAAATTGTGCCCGTGACCAAGATCGTGAGAGTGTAGGTAGTCAAGATAGATATCGATGAGCTTGTGGAAGAGCACAGTCAAACCTAACCACCGAAGAACTTAAGAGTTTGCTTCGTATTTCATAGCAAGAAATTTTCAACGAGAGTCTGCCTGAAGAGGTATAGACAACGGTAGAAACCACAAACTGTTCATGCAAAAAAAGAATTGCTAAAACCATAAGAAATTGTTGCATCGTACATTGAGAAACAACACCCTAAGCACAGGATGTACGCACTGAAAATTTATAAGA
Organism: Trichonephila clavata; assembly: GCA_019973975.1. NCBI lineage: Eukaryota > Metazoa > Arthropoda > Arachnida > Araneae > Nephilidae > Trichonephila > Trichonephila clavata. The sequence continues at coordinate 34,606 of BMAO01021212.1, read as the reverse complement.
ATAAGCCATGTATTATAAATAATAATCGAACCATTTCTATTTTACGTTTATTTTTAATGCTTGCTTTCTGCGGATCTAATTCATACTTTAGGTTGGTTTCATTTCATAACACAAGAAAAGATGAATATGAATATTTCTGAGTTTCTTATCGTACTTTACATTGATTTATATGGATAAAAAATTGTTTCGATTAAGGACTATTTCTTGTTACGAGTAGTTTCTGGAACGAATTAATTACTCAAAAATGTAAGAAAAATAGTATAAACGTAATACAATAATCAAAAAGTAACATATTAAATACATAAAAGAAAGAAAAGTAAAATACGATTATTACGAATATGCTTATGTATGTATTATAGTTATAACTATTTTGTATATATTATTATGGATTACATGTATATATATCCTATACTCTATTATTTCCATGCAATTCTGTTTAGTTTTCGTAATATAATTTATATATGTTATCATTATATTTACTTTAAATTTAAACAAAATATTTATTTTCATACCTATACGATTTTAATTTGATATCAAAAACTATTAACAGGTGACAAAAATGTAGTTAAATTAACTTTTAAGAAATTAAATTTGAAAAAAAAAGTCTTTAAATTAGAAAAATATAGTTTTTTTTCCCCTCCAAATTTAAGTACAAAATATTATCCAGTTTTAAGTTCAAACTTAATTTTTATTCAGAATTAGCCACCTTCTTTTTTATTTTCTTTACAAAAACATTTGGTTAGTTATTTTATAAGAGGAGTAATCTTTAACCAGTCTTCTGATGGGGGAAATGTGGTTTTTAAAAAAAAACATGCTTCTTCGAGAATGCCATCAATTTCCTTTATCTAATCAGAAATTTAATTAAAAAAATTAATTTGAGACGCTTTCTATCATGCTTGAATTACTTAATAAAACTTTCATTCTTCTTTTTACTTGGACAATATCCTGAAAAGGATGAAAGTGGAGAAATGTTAGCAGAATGAAGATTGGAAGATTATCTTTTTCAAAAGTGTTAATTGCATCTCATTTTACAATTTTAGAAAAAAAAAATAGCCATAAAATAGGTACTTTTCTATCAATTTTTTTTAAAAAGGAAGGAGCAAATATTTATTTCTATCAAATTATAAGTTTAATTAATTTAATATTTTCGTGTCTATTTTTTTTCTAGAGTATTTAGTAAGAAAACATGTTACTTATGTATTATTACAACCGTATTTGCGACATAATATGAAAGGAAGTACACGGTTGCCATTTCAGCGCGTGCGACACAGGCGAAATGAGGGTTGCCAACTTGGCGAGTTATCTTAAACGTTGGCTTTGTTGCGAAAGTACTTGATTACCGAAAATATAGTTTTCTATTTTAAATTAATTAAACATCATTAAAAATCTCGAAAAATATTAAATTTTTAGAAATATTTATATGACATCTTGAAATAATTTTTATTAATCAGTTACTGAAACTAACATAATGTTCTATATTTTTTAAATTCTTAAATTGAATTTTATGAAAAATACAATCCTGTAAAGCACCCCAAAAAATTAAAATGCGAGATTTATGCCACAATGTTTCCGTTATTTAGATGTTCTAGAATAATATTTAAAATATTAGGTTTTGTCTTTTAAAAGAATTCCGTGACCTATTTTTAAAGTCGCCAAAAAATCACCAAAGTCGCTAATCTGCTTTATATACTTCATTTTAATCAGAAGTTAATGTATGAAAAAATAAATAAAACAAATATCTTTAGAAAATTTCAAAATTAAGGGATTTACATTAAATAAAACTTTTTTTTTCGAATATAAAAAGGGACTCAAGAAAAAACGAATTATATCATTACATGATAAAAATGCAATTAAAAAAATATGAATCTCTTCAATTTGAAAGCCATTAAAAATTTGAATTACAATCAACAGTATCTGCAAGCTTATTTGAAAGATTAGGATTTGTCTTCTAAATGGATAATTTTGTTACATCTTTTTAAAGTCGCCAAAAAAATCGCCACAGTCACTAACCTGCTACTTATACTTCATTTTAATCTGAAGTTTGAAATTTATATATAAAATATAAATAAAGCTAAATTTATTTTTTAAAAAGTTGAAAATTAAAGAAATTATATAAAAAAAATTTTCTTTAGAATAAACATAGCGACTTAAGAAAAAAAAAATTATAACATAAAATAATAAAATGCAATGAAATATATAAGCATTTCTGTGATCTGAAAGCCATTCAAAGTTTCATTTAAAAGTAACAGTGTCTGCGTTACTTCAGTTTACAGCGATTTAAAACTTTAGCCAATGTAGGTAAAAAACACTTCGTTTTTACAAGTTAACCGTAAGTTTGAATTTAATTCTCTTCCCTGCCGAAATGGCATTATGGCCGGAAAGATGGTTTGAAAGCAAAGGGAGAAAGTTCTCACATCGATAGCGGAAAAAAAAAAAAAAATGGCAGGCTTTTAACTATAGATTTATTCTCCAAATGTCACCAAATTTGGTACCAAAATGGATTCTTTGAAGCAAATCTAGGCGAGATTAGGTCAAATATTCGAAACGCTTTTAAAATATTGTTGTTGTTGTTTCTTATCCCACTTGACCGACAGAAACATCTAGATCAAGTCCATGAACCCGTGCGTTTTTAAAATATACATCGCATTATTGACGTATTGTGCAGTATTTGTAGCCGATAGGATGATTGGCTTGGAAGAGTTAAATATTTATCTCTCTCAATAATACTGAATAGGTGATAAATTTAGTAGCCAAATGTCGCCAAATTTCCCAATAAACGTAGATGCCCATAGACAAATCTAGATGGATCTAGTGCATTTCTTTAACGATGAGGTATATCTAGAATCCTCTAGAATCTTTTTCAATGCTTATATGTAGACCATTGCAATGGATCGGCTTAGGAGTTTGGCAGTGACTACGTGTTTCATTCACCTAATTTGATATTGTGACAGCTTTTTTGTATTACTGTTTTCTATGTTTCTGAGAACTGAGAATTTCTATAATAGTAAATTTATATGTGAATATTTATTTACTTTTTTTGCTATAAAATGTATCGTATTTACTAATGAATTGCAGAATAAAACTTTGATCTACTTGAGATTCTGTCAAGGCTGTCTTCGCCAAATTGCTGAGATCCTAAGCACATTTTCAGATAGAAAAATGACTAAATTCTGACGAAAATTTACTACATTATAATTTATACATATGTTCGCAACGCATCGTTTTCATAATTTTTAATGTTACTTGTTAGAGAACATTAAAATTTTCAATCATATCAAAACTTGCAAAAAAATTCTGCTAAGATTTAAAGTACAATTAAAAAATGTTATTTATAAGGATATTAAATTTTATGTACATGAAAGCCATATTGCAATGTGTTTAAAATTTAAATATTTAAATATTTCTTCTTCACACACACACAAAAAGAACTTAATTATATTGAAAGGAAGAATCTGTAATAAATTACAGTTGAGAAATAAAGGAAAAATATTGCCGTGTATTTTATGCTATATGTGTGTGTGATACAGAAATTTTACTATTCTTTTATTTGTTATAAATTTGAGTTGCAGAATGTAACTCATTTATGCACAAAAATGCTACAAATCAGTTAAAATGTAATTTGAAAAAAATATATTATAATGTTTTGAACAACGTTGTTAACAAAGTACACTATATTAATATCGACCTAATGACACGTAATTAATTTAATTTTTTAATCGTATTCAAGTAAAATTATTTATTCTGATACATTTAGATAAAGGTTTTAAATATTTAATCTAAATTTTCCAAAGCAGTAAATTATTGAATTAAAATTTAAGGGGATGATACAGTACGATTCAATTGAAAAATTCGATCAAAAATAAAAATAAAAAATATTGCCTAAATTAATTTTTACATTCTTTTCCTCCAATCTCTCCAAATTTGAAAGCTATAAGTTAAAATAAAAAAGCCCTGAAACGATAACTTGAATGTTTGTTTAATTCACATCCAAATGACAAAACTTTAAACTGTTTTATCACTGAAAGAAAAAATCACCAGCTTTTCTTCATTTCAAATATGCTGAGGTTTTTTTATCACGCCAAGTCCTTTTATATATTTTTCTTATAATTACTGTATTAATACATGCAACGAAATTCGGTGTGCGTTTTTGAATCAAAACACTATTTGTATTTTTTAAAATAAATGAATTTAGAATTTATGCATTTTTAAAGGAATATTCAATAAACATTTCTAAAAAAAGTATCTTACGAATATCAATAACATTATCCCAAAACAGATACCAGCTTCTGTTATGCATATTTTAAAGTACCTGTAAATCTCAAATTTCATATGTGTGCTTCAATCATTGTAAAAGGGTTAAATTTCTTCGTGAATTTTTAAGTTTTTCTCGAAAAAATTATAATATTATCTTTTTGTGGTATTTAAAGCACAAAAACTGTTTTACATAATACATTAAAATATAAAGAAGCCAAAATATTAGTAAAAACCATTGAATCAAAGATATTTTATAAATCGTACTATTTCCCCTTAAAAAAAAGGCTGCTAAAAATCATAAAAACTATTTTTTTTCTGCTGTTACAATTTATGTTGTACGGAGACTTATAGTTCTTATTTTCTAATTTTCTAGTTTTCTAATTAAAAACGTCTATATTGTTAGTTTTTATCGGCAACATTTACAAAAGTTACAATTAATAAATAACGATGACTTTTTCTAACCAATAAAATTTACAATTTTATAAAACAAAAATTGGAAAGTGTTATTACAACACGAAATGAACTCCGAGAAATAGAAACTCAATTTTCGTTAACTTCCCAATTCGAACAATAAAAAAAAAAAATCATAAAAAACTTAAAAAACTATGTTGGAAACGAAAGCTTATATTTTTTAAATTGTAATTCTAGAATATCCTACAAAAAGAACGATGATCATTTTTACATTTAAAACCAAGCCATTTTCAGACCATTTTTGAGCATAACAATCCCGTTTCATTTTACCTTTTTGCGCATGCTTCAATATTCCCTTAAACTTTTAAAATAGAACTTAAAACTTGAAATTTGTTCCTCGAATTTTACCTATCATCGATTAAAAAATTCTGACAAACGATTTAAATCCAAACGATTCTTTAAAGAACAAATATATCTTCTAAAGAAATTCCTTCCAACACCAAAACGAGCGTCTTTATAGCATTCATCAGGTTAAGTCGAAATGCCACCGCACACTCGCATTATTTCTTTCTCATCTTTGCTTTCCTCGGTTTCGCGCGTTCCAAAAAACACACCAAAAAGTTCCAAATTGTGATAAAAAATACTAAAATATTAATCCATTTGGGAAAAGATACAATGACACTTAATTCTAAATTTAAAATAATAAATAATCGGCTTACCGTCATCTTTATTTTCGGCATTTCCTTGATCTTCAACTTTTACATCTTTACTAACGTTACATCCCATGTCGGCGGCTTTCCCATTTCTCGCTATCTTGCTACTCCCTTCTCTCGCGCGTCCACGTGTGGCTGGTGTGCGCATGCGCCGATCGATAGAACAGCTTCTTTTTTTTCTCCCCATGTTTTAAATCGAGGCAGGGTTGAGTTGTTCCGACGGAGAGCAAACGTTTTCCTTTCCATTCGCGCGAAACGAGAATGTTGGTTTGTTTTAAACGGTTTGGAATTCGGTTTAAAATGTTTGTGCTTCGAATAATTTATTTTTCTCGTTTTCTCTAGTCGATTTTTTTAGATTAAAAAGAAGTCATGTTTTTCACTTTTTCTAAAAAAAAATTAAACAGGAGGATTTGAAGAGAAAAAATGATGGTTTTTTAAAAGTATAAGTAATTAGCTATACGAAAAGCAGCCTATTCCAGCAAATATAATATTTTTTTTCATTAAATTTTTAAAATATTAAAGCCATTTTAAATTTGGTTTTAGATTTTTTTTAAATATTTTAACACAAAGATTTTTGGGGAAAAAAAATGATTATGGATGAGTTTTGTTGTAGATTTCTGGAAATATTGATTTTGATTTAACCCTTCTTTGCAAGAAGATGGAAATTTCTATTATTACATTTTAGGGAACAAAAAATTGTATTCAAAACAGGTGTACTGTAAATAAGTTGTTCCTGGCAACTTTTTTCGCCATTATAGCGTAATAAGAAACGTAATTGTGAAAAAATAATCAAATTTGAACTTGTCATTCCGCTGTTTGCTGTGGTTGGAAGAATCGGGTGATTTTTTTACATATTTTTTTTACTAATAAAAGCATTAATGAGTGAAAAAAATGTTTGTTTTTAGTGTTTCTATTATTTTCTGTACGATTTATATCGAATACCACAAATAATCTTCCCAAAACCATGTGACAGAAATTTACATCAATATGCAGTTACCTAACTTTTAATGTATGACGGAAATATTTACTGCTATGTATTTATTTTATGTTAATTTTGTAGAGAAAATTAGAAGAGAGGGAAATCAGATTGCTTGGATCAGTTAGAAGTCGGTTGGCTATCAGAAGGTGGCTTTGCGATATTAGAATATGGATAATAATTATTATTTTATAATTATCATGAGGAATAAAAATGATATAAAGATATATTGTTTTTATTTCGTTTGTACTGAGCTTAACATGTAAATTTGCATGATAATGTATATTTCCATCAAATTGTTTTTCAATTTGTTCATATTATGTATTTATACTAGGATTTTCTTAAAATTTTTCCTTTAATCTAGACCATAAATTATATTGCCTTGATTCATCCCCCAACCCACCCAAAAAAATGGTTCAAACAATTAACAGGCAGATTCTTTCGGAGGAAATCGCTATTTATTCAAGAACTTTCTTGTGACTGATTTTTTTTCTTTTAGCAGGAAATAATTAACACTCTCACATTGTTCTCAATAGTACAGCACATTTATATTAAAGTCTTATATAAAAAACCACACTTATATTAAACGCTTATATCAAAAAGCACACTTTTATTAAACGCTGAAATCACAATTCCGCATAAAGCAAACGAAACACACAAACGATGTCAAATGCTTGACTCCAGTGTTACTTCGTTGTATCGTCCATATATAAGGCATGAAAAAACATTCCGGAATATTCTGAAACTCTCCTTCAAGTAATAATCCAAGGGATTTCTAGTTTTTTTCTAGGCGCATCTATTTTTGTCACAAAATTTGGTGACTTTGTGACTAATTATCTGATAAAATTCAGGGCTTTGAACCGTAATTTTCTTTGTTACGGTTCAGCTAAAAAAAGTATATTGATTCAGTTCCAGTTTTTTTTTCTGCCAAAAATAACGGTTTTTGGTTTTCGGTTCAGTTTTTTTTTTCAGAAATAATTTTATTTTATGTATATTATTATTTATACTAAAAATATAATTCTATCATAAACAACAAAAATAATTCTATCGAAATTACGAAGAATTTTAATTTTTTTCTCCAGAAATCCACTACTAGTTCATTTAACTGAATTAAATCTGCCTTCTACAAGTAATTTCATGTGAAACTAAAACAGAAAAGTATAGTGAACAAAATAGGAAATCGAGAAGCAATGTAGATGCAATGATAATAATTACATGGTTGACGTTAAATTAGAAAATATTTATGTTAGTTACTGTAACAAAATGACTGAAGATATATCGAACCGAAATAAACCAACATTTTTTCGGTTCTGTTTTGGTTTTCGTTCCGACCCAAATAACGGTTTTTTCCGGCTTTCGCTACAGTTCCGGTTTGAAGCCCTGATAAAATTTGTTTCTATTGACACTCCCCTTCAATTACTATTATTGAAAGAATGCACCGAGTGAAGAGGGGCTGTTTAACGTATATCTATATTGAGGCTAAGTTCTTACATAGATGCTTTATGGAATTTAAGAGACAATGAAACATTTCCGGTGTCGTCCTCGTTACTTGACTGAGATATAACATTATGAGGTTCGTCATCATAGACCTCGCGTTGCTTAAAAAGGAAATGTTAATAAAAAATATCAAAATCATTATTGGAATCGTTATCTCCATTGACCCACAAATGATCTTTACGGCAACAATACCGTTTCGGCAGAAAAGCAAACAGGTCCACAATTTCCTCAATACACTTTATAGAAAAACATTTTTAGCTGTGTTGTCTGATGTACTTTAGCAACAATTTCTTTTTCTAGATTCAAAATATATTTATACCATTATTTTTATTTTATAGATTCATTTAAGAGTAAAATGAAATGTGTTGTCGCGGATTTTTTTCACTAAAAGTCTTTATTAAATAACATTTATACTGTATGTTTATTGGAGAAATATTACTTCTTCAACTGAGTCTTCAGATCTTAGTGTACTAAACTTAAATCTTTTTAAAAAGTTAATTTTCACTCATAACTGTTATTAGTTTTACATACATTGATTGCATTTATTACAATTGGCAAGAATTTTTTGTTCTTTAGAAATGTTTAAAAGCATATGAATCAAAAAATAAGACAGTAATAGTAATAATAAACAAATTGTTTCACATCTGATACTTATTTTTATGGAATAAATGGCATGCATAAATGTATAAATGTTATGTGACTATGTAAAAAAAATTCAGGTATTGTTAAAAAATTACTGTAAATAAAATTGGTGGCTTTATTATTTATATATATATATAACCTCCAGCAATAAAGTTCGGTGAATGAAGTCAGAACGGCCGATCTGAGAACACTGGAGATACAAAACGCTGCACATGCATAACGACAGGTGTTGACCATCTGCCCCCAACGTTGTTCAATTGATCGTAATTGTGTTCCGTGTAAGACTTATTTTACAAAGTGCTTGTTTAGAGCGTTGGTTCTTAACTTAGAACAGTATAATGAATGAACAAAAGATCAATTTAAAGTTTTGTTTTAAGTTTGGCAAGCCACCAACAGAAACTTATTCAATGCTGGTATGTGTTTATGAAATTCAAGCAATGTCCATGAACTGTGTGTACGAGTGGTTCGCTCATTTTTGAGAAAACCGGAAAAATGTTTCTGATGATTTCCGTAGTGAAAGACGACGACCTTCGTCAGTGACGAAAACATTGAGAAAATGAGTATATCACGAAAGATCGTCGACTAACTGTGTGCATGATATCTGGATGATAAATGCTGCAAGGTGCATTGAAATTTTGACCCGTTTCATAAAACGTCTACGCCGGTTGCAACCCCAGTACGCAAAACGAGGTTCATGGTTTTTTGTTCACGACAATGCTCGCCTTCACACTGCCAATATCGTCAAACAGTTCCTGGAAAAAAAGGGGGTGAGGTGCAAATTGAACATCAAACATTCAATAAAAGATCTTCATATCTCAATCCTCCAGACTTCCCTGTATTCCCACGACTCAAATTCCCTTTGAAAGGAAAGAGATTTGACGATATTCCCGACATCCAACGAAAAGTGACGAGGCTTTTGAACTTCATCCAAAAAGAAGACTTCCTTCACTATTTCAGGACATGTATAACAAATCTCAATGGTGCATATTTATGGGAGGTGACTATTTTGAAGAACAGTTGAAACGACCCTAGTTCCCTTCTACACTGTGATCCAGCTAAAGGTGTGGAAGGAAGTAAAGAATCATTTGACATGATAATTTTCAATTTGTTTATTTATCACTTTAATCGACTAAAACACAAATCAAAACAACACTGTTAATAGGATGATCCAGTCAAACAACAGAGAGAAGGAATGAGAGTCGTGTTTTGGGAGAATACATTAATAACAACTTTTTTTATAATAATATGGATCTTCCTTAATATTACTTTACACAGAAGATATGTACTTAAAGTTCGCTTAACGACTTTAACACTTTAAATATCAACAATATAGCGTGGCCTCCTCCTTTCTCTGCCTTTGTTCAGAGCAAATCTTCTTTTACATCGTTTTGTACATATATTAATAGCATTTTTTCTCGTATGTTTAGATTGTAAATTTTAAAAAATTTTGTTACTATTCTATTATTTTTTGTGTATGTTTGCTAACATTTACTGTGTATGTATATATCTCTGTTTTTTTAAAGTGCGTATATATATATATATATATATATATATATGTAATGACTTCTTCTAATTCTCCTTAACTGTACCCCGTGAAATTATTTTCTAGTTCTTTCGCCTCTGACTGTTATAATCTTAATCTAATTGTACGACCGCGTAATCTTAATCTTAATCTAATTGCTCCCGCTCATTTGCAGCCAATCACGACTCCTGTTATAAAAGAGTCGTACGACCTTCACCGCCACTATAAAAGCTCTGAACACATGGTTACGCGGGCTTCTTCTCTTCTTGTCATCATGTAGTCTGCCGCATCTAGTGTTTGTGTCTATTTGTGATTACGTACATCTATGTGTCGTCCTTGTCTTGCTCAAATGTTTTCAAGATGAATAATAAAAAATTTAATTAACCACAAGAATGCCATTGCAAGCTCCATTAAAAAAATCCATCATTACTACATCGTCTTATTACATATATATATATATATATATGTCTGTGTGTATATTCTTAGGTATTTGTGTGTATGCATGCTTTTACGCATTTGTATTTTGAAAATTTTATTCTGATCACACATGTGCTTCCAAACCTTCACCATTGTATAATTTTAATTACTGAATGTCTCCGTTTTTGCATGTGAGCAATGTTGTATTTTGTACTGCGTTTATTGTATTTGCATCCCGTCTTGTTTCTTTTTACCTTTCGATTTCCCATTTGCGCTTGTATCCCCGTACTTAAGACTTCCTACCACTATTGTTTGAGTATTGACTTACGTTTGTAAGCCTTGTGTTATACTTGTTGGCACACAAGGAGTCTACCTAGAGTCTCAAAAAAAATACCAACGTAATGGGAAGGTGACCATACCTGAACTTAGGCAATCTTCTAATAAATATAATTTATCAATAACAACTTCCCTCTTTTATCTTTAACAAGGACTTTTCACCCACTTACGATAATCTTCACCTTGTAACTATCTTGTCACCTCTAGTTAACTAAACTTCTAACCTTCTAACTTTCTGTTATCTATTATCTTCACTTCTAATTCACTAACTCCCTTAACTCGTGAACTAGGAATATATATAATGAATTTAATTTGCATATCACGTATCCTTCTTAGGAGAAGATTGGAAAATTTTGCTGGCCCCAAAGAATACCCAAGATGATGAATAGGAGGTCCCGAATAGATCCGTCACACAGTAAGGTAATTTTTGTTAATGTTTTATCTACTTTAATGTTACAGGGCTATTCACCGGACTTTTCATTGTGTCAGAGGTTGTATTTCTAACCTAAAATATAATCATTAATATTTTTAATATTAGATTTATTCACAATTAATTTCTTATTTTTTGTTGACACTATTAGAGCTTAGGTTTTTTTTCCGCTTGAAACATATAATAAAATTTAGATTTTTTTTTGGTCTTTTAAATAAGAAATATGTATAACCTACATTTAAAGATGGAAAAAAAATATTATTTACAACATACATTATTTAAGATAGGTCTGGTGCTATAATATACACAAAAAATACTTAACCAAATTATGCTCAATAGAAATAAAACAGATTATCGTCTAGACACTCCATTCCACCCAACAAGTAGTCCTCCGTCCAATCAATCTTGCGGATAAAAACCAATATTTGTTTAAGCATTGCATAAAATTTTCGCGTTATTTAATTTATAAATTTGTTAAATCCTTCGAGAATATATAGAACTGTTCCATAATAAGGAAATTCTATATAATAAAATAAACATCCAATAATATGTCTCAATATTGTGTGTCAATTAATAATGTAAGTAAATTAGATATTAAAAAGTAATTTCAGTTCTTTCAAAGTGAAAAACAATTAAAAAATACATTCGCTGAACCAAAAATCATAAAATTAATATTGATAGTAAATATTTGATTGACATGTTTAAAAACTGTTATAGAGCTAATTGCATGAGAGCAATTAAAATATTTTTTTTTTTGGCTTAGAATATTAATCAGGTGAAGTAAAAGACAGGAGCAGAAAGCTATGCTCTGAACTAAACCTTAAAAAATGAGGGGAAGGGAGGTTTCTAAATGTGTAATTTATAGGGGGGAGAAATGGGATATGGAGATTTTTTAAGAAATTTAAAGAGAAGAAATTCAATTAAACCTGATGAAAAGATGCAAAAAAGTGAAGAAGCAAAAAATTCTTTGAAAAAATTTATGTAGAATAAGGATATGTTTTTTTCAGTATATTTTCATTTCTTAAAAGGGGACTATTCATCAAAATTTACTTATTTTCAAATTAATGCTATTTGAATCATCATCATTCACGTGCTTGAACTGTAATAGTAAAAAGATTAAAATCAAAATATATTTGTGAAATAAACATGAAATTATTTTTGGTAAAAGAATTTCAGAATGTATATTTATAAAAAGTTCTCTAGCTTTTTTATGTGTAAAATCTTTACTCTCGGTTGCCGGATATTTGTTGGAGTGATTTCGTGAAAAGGGACGGAAATGCGTAACAGGAAGTCGGGAAGCGTGCGCTATTTTATTTGACCAAAAAGCGCGCTTTGTGGTGTCTCTTCGCTACCCTCGCACGGGGTCCAACTCTAGTAGCCATCAAGCCGGGGAAGAGCGCGCTATTTGATTTGACCAATCAGCGCGCTTGGTGGTGTCTCTTCTATACCCTAGTTTCGGGGTCCAACTCTAGTAGCCATCAAACTGGCAGCTTTTTTATATTGTTAAATGTAGCATTTCAAAATATTCGAATTCAATAACTCGATTTTCATGATCAATAACGTTTTCATGACTGTAAATCCACTTCGCTCATACCAGCAAGTCTTATTAGACTTCCTCCAGGATAAACTTGCGAATCTTACACTCAATTGTCAAAGTCTCAGGGCTCGTTGTGTGTGAAATCTCTCTCTCTCTCTCTGAGGATATATTTATATATGTGTAAACTATGTATTTTCTATACTAATAAAGAAAGAGTTTGTGTGTGTGTGTTGTTTTCAGCTGTACGGCGAAATTCAGCAATACAGAAGTATGAAACTTGCATGTAGAAGCTATAGTTGTTATGCTATTAACCTCGAAGAGTTTTTTTCGAATTCGCTTTAGATTTTTTTAAAATTCAATTTTTAAGCGATTTTTCAGCTAAATCTGTACTTATCAGAGAAAAGTTTGTGTGTTTCAGCTGTTCCGGCAAAATTAAGCAGCCAGAAGTATGAACTTGGCATGTAGAAGCTATAGGTCGTTATGCTATTAACTCGAAGAGTTTTTTTTGAAATTCACTTTAGATTTTTTAAAATTCAATTTTTATGCGATTTTCAGTTAAATGAGATATGACGTCATCAGCCATGCAAGTCATAACTTGCAAAATTAATGTTTCAGCTGTTTAGTTAATTATATTTCCTGTTAAGCGTCTGACAAATATCATCATTCTTAAAAAAATACGAGTAAGTAATACGGAATTATTTGAATAAATGTTTTAGTGCGAATCATTTTCATACTTTGAGGTTAATTCCTCTCCCTGTCAATATAAATTTTTTAATTGTAATTAAAAAAGATTTCTCGATTAAAAAAACTAACTAATTAAGTAAACGGGTATTTTTGATTTTCTCTAATATTTCTAATTTTTAAACATGCTCTTAAAGGTGTCTCTTCGCTACCCTCGTATCGGAGTTCGACTATAGTAGCAATCAAGCCCCCAGCTTTTTGTTTTATATTGTTAAATTTAGCATTTCAAAAGATTCGAATTCAAAAACTTGATTTCGTTTTCATGACTTTAAATCCACTTCGCCCATACCAGCAAGTCTTATTAGACTTCAAGCAGGATAAACTTGCGATTCTTACACTCAATTGTCAAATTCTCAGGGCTCGTTGTGTGTAAAATCTGAGGATATATTTATATATGTGTAAACTATATAATTAACAACTATATTTACTGTTAAACGTCTGACAAAGATCATAATTCTTAAAAAAAAATACGAGTAAGTAATATATGGACATTATTGATCGTCAAACAAGTGGACTGGGTATTGTTAGTCAATGTATTGGGGACATATGTGCGGCAGAATGCTTATCTGAAAATGGGCAAACAGTCATTTCGGTTATCGCATACATTTCTCCGAATCAAACAGTTAAAAAAAATAAAGATTTCCTGCATTTTGTACGTTTACCGTATACCGAAGGTGGTTCTGTTCTTTTGAAAAAAACTCACTCGATTCCCATGATTTTGAATGGTGATTTTAACGTTAACTTCAGTTTGCCAGAAGCTGAGCCACTCATAGCTTTTCTGAAAGATGAACTCAAGCTCGACATGAACACAAATCGAAATGTTTCGACAACTGACAGTGGTACTGTTATTGACCTCTGTTTTTCAACGATTTTTAAAATACTTTGAAATCACAAGCATATGTGGCATATTTTAGTTTTCATAAATCTATTGTCTCCGCTCTTCCCCAAATTGAACAAGAATAAATATTTTTGATAAAAAATTGCATTACTCCTTGTGTTAATTAAGTAAAATTTTCATTAAAGATATATTTATTCGATAGAATATTATTTCCAATCATACCCGATTCATTTTTTTCAGGATTAAAATCACTATTGCATACTTACCACGATAACATGTCAGATGTTACACATCATATGCGACTACTGTAAGGCTCTCGTTTCTCTTTTATATATATATATATACAATAACCTTTTTTTCATTTTTTAAACAACTTAAGTCTGCGTTTCTCAAAATGTGGGGAGTGCCCTCTAGGGGTACGTGATACCCTTAAAAAGGGGGGCGAGCATATCGAAAATAAAAGATTTCAAAAAATACAAATTTATTGAAAGGAAGCAAAACAAAATACTTTCTGACTAATAAAAGTAAAATACACATTTACACTAATATAATATACTTATAAATGCATCAGTACTGCATAATGTATTTCATAATTAATAATTACTAGTGACTTCCATGGACTTGTCATATACAAAATTTAATATTTATCTTGATAATTTGAACGGTTTATAATTAAAATCGTATTGTAGCTTTACGTCAAATACATTATTATTGAATTTAAAACATTGTTATTGTATGGAGGGAAATTATGATTGAAAATTGGGTCGCACTTATTGAAAGTTTGAGAAGCACTGACTTAAGCATATTCTTTATTTACTAAGAAAATAATCACACATTTCTTTCAATAATTTGAAAAAATTAAGAATTATTTCGGTGATCATGATTGCATTAAAAGTTCAACATAATTTTAATTCTCATTTTAATAACAAAACACCCACGCAACCACAAGGGGAAAAATGCAATTTCAGATATAAAAGAACTTGTTTAGCTCTTTTGCAATTTTAATATTTTGCAAATATTTTCGAATGACAATTCTCAATGAGGACACATCAACTCCCAAGCATACTAAGAAAGAATTTTAAAAAAGTGATACAAATATTTTAAGGACATTTGGCAAAAGGTAGTGGTTTCATAAAAACTACTTAATACTAAATTTGAATATTTGATTATTTTCATTTCATATAATTTATATTCTCGTTTTTTATAATTATTTGAGATAATTATTTCGCCATTAAATTAAATTAAATAAAAAAAACAGTAACTTCGAAAGAAGTATTATTTTTATGTAAAACTTATTATAACGGATCAAGTTCTAATAATGTACTATTTAAAGTACATAAATAAATATTTTATTTACACCTTTGACTCGTTTTTGCCATTTTCTGATACATCAGACTTTTACCAGATTCAGATGCAACTTATTTTCTGATAAAAAAATTTCTTCAAATATTTCAAATTAAGTTGCTTTAAAGATACACATATTATGATCTTATTTTTGCTAATTTATTCCTCTTCGCTTGTAAAAAAAACCCTGCCTTTTAAAAATATAAAATTGTATAAAAAACTTTCTTTATAAATTTTAATATCTTGTCATTTAATATTTTTTAACCGATTCATCAAAAATGTTTATCAATAAATAAGGCTTTTTCATAAAAAAAAGGAAGAATTCATTTAAAAAAACACGACTTCATGTAAAAAGAACGTTCAGAATGTTAGTTTAGTCATTTTTTTAACACACGGAAATGTTTTGCTTAAAAAAAATTGCGTCAGATCTTCCTTCACCTTGCACCTACCTCATGGATTCCTAACACGCTTTTATTCTTTGCGACATAATCTTACCATCAACACTGAGTTATTTATTGTTGCATGCTAACAGTTTGAAAAAACCACTTAGGTAAAACTCGGAGCTCTACGATGCAAGGAATTGTAGCACAGCGTTCTCTATTTCAGCAATGTTTTGTAAGGATTTTTCCCTCACTGGTGTACTTCAATGCTACCACTCTGGTAAAACTTGTTGCAAGGAATTGTTACGCAACTTTCTCTATTCCAGCACTGTTTTGTAAGGAATTTTCCTTCACTGGTGTCCTGGGATGCTACCATTCTCGTAAAACTCGGTGCCCTGGGATGCAAGGAATTGTTGCACAACCTTCTCCATTTTTTCAGCATTTTCTGAACGAAAAATCCAATGTGACTTCACTAAATATAAATAAAATCCCAGGAATCAAACATTTAACGAATATTATATAGATAATGCGTTTTCTTGCTCAAACCTAAACCTTCAAGTACTATGCATAAAAAAGTTCGTATGCATCTTTGTAATAACTTGATTTGTTCGTAAATTACTTTTTTTATGAATGCTCATAGAAAATTCCTTAAAAATGTATAAATTCTAAATTCAACTATTTTTTTGAAAAAGTAAGTAATGCTTTGATTCAAAAACGCATCTAACTTTCGTAACGCATTAATAGCTACAATTAGAAAAAATACCAAAGTATTTGTTACTTAAGAAAAATAAGCCATAGCATTTTAAGTGAAGATAAACTAGCAATTTTTTCTTTCTGAGATAAATTGGTTTAAAGTAGTATTTATTACTTTTTTAACATTTAAAAAAAACCCGTGCACCACGCAATGTATAACATGGGGGCATACAACACAGACAGAAGAAAGGATTACAACACAAACATCCATGCCTTCTCCGGGATCCGAACCCAGTCCCTACGGCACCGCAGTCAGCTTCACTGACCACTATACCGGATGGGCATTTATTACTTTTGGAATATAAATAAAAATGAACACAAAAGTTACCATAAATCTAGCTTCAAATTTGTGAGATAATAGAACAATATACAGGGAAATACGTTCAACGCAAAAAATTTAAAATTGAAATATGTGTCAACACGAAATAATACAAATGTTCAGACCACCTACAATGTATTTTCATGCATTTTCCCCTTAACACGAAATGAAAATCGCTTAATACGAAAAGATTCATTTCCTTTCTGAGAATTAATAAAGTACGGAAAACACCAGTCAAATTGTACTGTCCTACCATATCATCTTAAGAATGCGTTGCATTAGATGATGATAATATGTGTGCAGCTCCAAATATGGCAGACAAATACGTTTTCGAAATTGCTCAAAGCTCAAACAACATCATTTTTGCGTATTCCAAAGACGAAAATGAAATGAATAGTGAAGTTTCTGTTTCCACATCCCCGAAGTAAGGAACATCATGAAAAGTATGCGCAGTTATTTAGTCGCACATTCCAATGGTGAAATGAATAACAAAATGAACGACATCGAACAATTTGTTGACAATTGGATGCTAAAAGAGACAATACAAAGAAAAATATCAGATTATTTTTCAAAAACTCAATAAATGTTTCGTTTTTTAAAAAAATTAAAATTTTTGTATTAAATTTCGTCAAGTTCTGGTGAATGTTTTTGTTTCAATTGATTTTTATTAAAAGCATTCATATATACAAATCAATGTAAATAAAGTAAACTCTAATGAATTAGTTTTGTTGAATATATGTTTTGTTTTAATGTCTTCAACACGAAATTTATTTAATACAAAAAATATTTCACTCCCTTCAGTTTAGTGATAAGTGATTTTCACTATAAAAAATAATTTAAGCAAAAACAATTTGATTACATTTTTTTGAGCGATTTTTCTCAGTTCAACCGAATTGTGTCTCTTTAAAGAATTGCTGTCATTAAATAAATGACATAAACGGACATGAAACGGCTCTAATAAATCCAGTACACAAATTTACAAAACTAAAGAATTGTTCATTTGCTGATAAGGACAAAACAATGCCTCCAGAATTGTTAATAACTTCAATCAAGTATAACATATTGCTCCACATGGAATATCACCAAATAGATATTCGCTGGATGTCGAATAATTATTCAGTTTACTTCTTGTATCTTTTCTGGTCACGTGACGGAGCCATAACAATAAACAGCAAGGGATAAACTTGAGTGTTATTTATGGAAAGAGGTCAAGGAAAAATGGATAAACATTGCTGTATCTCTCTCTTCCTCTCTCAGCGGTATTTCACGTCCGACGTGTCTATTAATTAAAATAAATGGAAGGGTTATTATGTATTCATAGACTGGCTTCCTTTTCCAACGTTTAATGAGATGCGCTTATTTTTCTTCTTGATAAGTTTATATAAAGTTCATTCATTTGGCAGTTTCTGGCGTTCTTTTCAAGCTACTATAGAAATGTTAAACGGTTTTCTTTTACTCATATTGTGACTATGTCTGGGTCAAAAATTTAAAAGTTTTTTCTCGCATTTTAAAGTTTTCAAATGAGCTGAAATTTCCTATACACGATTGTTTTGGATGACAGTATAATAATTAAGACAAATTGATTAAAACTCATTATTCAAAGAACTACAGATGCAGCCACGTTGGCATCTTTTTGGCGACCAAATTTGGTGACTTAGTGACCATGTTGGTGACTTGAGTAAAAACTTTTTTTCTTTCATTTTAAAGCTCTCAAATGAGCTGAAACTTTCTATACTAGATTGTTTCGGATCTCAATACGGTGTAATTAAATTACAATTAATAAGGACAAATTGATTAAAACTCATTATTAAAAGAATTACAGGTGCAGCCACGTTGGCATCATTTTTGGCAACCAAATTTAGTGACTTGGTGACCATGTTGGCGACTTGGGTAAAAACTTTAAAAGCTTTTTTCTTGCATTTTAAAGCTCTCAAATAAGCTGAACTTTTCTTTTCATGAATGTCTCTGAGGACATTATGGTGTAATTTAATTATAATTAATAAAGACTAAGGGAATAAAAATAATTATTGAAAGAATTACAGATGCAGCCGCGTTAGCATCATTTTTGGTGACCAAATTTGGTGACTTAAGGACCATGTTGGCGATTTGCGTAAAAACTTTAAAAGCTTTTTTCTCACATTATAAAGCGCTCATCTGAGCTGAAATTTTCTATACACGATTGTTTTGGATGACAATACGGTAATTTAATTATAATTAATGGGGATAATAGCCTTTGTTGCTCAATATCCTGAAATAAAATAAATAAATAAATTATAATTAATAAAGACAAGTTAAATAAAACTCATTATTGAAAGAATTAAGTATTATTTATAATTCAAATTGTTTAAGGCGTCAAAATGTTGAATATTAAAACCAGCAAATTAAACTATCCTCTCATAAAATTGAATTATTAAAATTTATAATTGAATAAATTCAATTTCACTCGACGTTTTCTTAGTGGCACAATTCATGAGTTAATTAAGTCTAATTTTGTAATCACAAACAAAAAATTTCTTATTTAAATTAATTCCCCTCGCTACAACTTGGTATTTCATTGCCTATTCTTTTATCTCTGGAAGTGAAAACCAATAAAAAAATTCCGATTCATTGACGTAATCAAATAATCAATGTTATCCATTGGTTTAGATTCCGACTTAATCAAGAATCAGAATTCCAACCGGGTTTATTTCAGCCTTTTGTTAAGCCCACAAGAGATTCTCTAATTGGTTATTCGTTAAGATAGTACAATGACCCCCAAGAGTTATTTAGTAACATTTTCTATTTTGGTATTTATATCTTAAGATGTCTTAGAAAAACGTGCGTAAATCTTACACTGTGGATTTTACTTAACGTAAAATTCAGCGTATAACGCGCACAAAACATTCAAGCTGCATTTTATATTGTTCAAATATATTTGCTGTATAAAGCGCACCCCTTTTATGCGCACCCCTCCTGAAATGTACGAGTGTAATGATCTTACGTTTTGTAGTAATTTATTCTAAGTTCTTATCCTAGGTTTTTAAAAATATAGCATAATTTTAGAACTACAGCTCTTTAAGTTCCAAAAAAGGTAAGTCATTTCTTTTAAGGTATCCGACTACCCTAAAATAGTGAATTTTGCCAAAAATTGAAAAACTTTTTCATGATTTTATTTTATAGGTCATCTTATTACCTTTATAAAAATACCAAGTTTATTATTTTCCGTTCACTAGAACAAAAATTACAAGTATTTTAGTAAAAGCAGATACCATTACTGTAAGCAAAGTGTCATACTTTAAAACGCGTTATACTCGGAGTGTACTTTTTTGAAAATGCTCAAACGGGGACAGCGATTGCTCAAAGAGTTTGAAAATAATAAACTGAAATTTTTTATGTATTCTCTGTATAATAGTAAACGTGTTTCTACTTTCCGATTGATCAATCACTGATTTATTACAAAATTTACAGTCCCTTATGTGAAATAGCCACTCTGTTTTTTTAAGCAATTATATATAATAACTAAGATAAAATGCTCTAGTTTTTGTAAAAATTAAAATATCACTTATCCTAAAATTAATAACAACTAAATAATATTGCACAATTAATATTAATAAATAATTCAAAAATTAATAACAGAGTAGCACATCCGAATTGAGGAACTGAAAATTTGTTTATAAACCTTTGGTACAGAATCGGCCCCGTTTATGTAATTTTATCTGTAAATTTCCACCAATTTTTTCCCCATCTTAGTAATAATAATTTCCTTTTCTCTTCTTAATTTTAGCATATTTTTCTTAAAATATACTAAACATATCTAAAGACCACATAAAAAAAAATACCCATACTTCTATTTTTTTTTTTTAAGTTCTGCGAGTAATCGGATACTTTAAATTCAAAAGTTAAGCAATTTCGATGTATGTAAAATTTTTTATGCTCATCCTTTTTTGTTTAAATATATTTTTATACCCGGAGTATATCTGTAAATTTCGATCTTATTAAAAGTGTGTGTTATACGTCGAATTATATGAAAAGTATTCTAATCTTTTGAATATTAACAGTTTTCTATAACATGATTCTTTATACAAAACTTTTTTTCAGAGTCTTTACATTTCAATTGATTATTTGAAAACTCATATGTAATAAGTCTTAAATATTATTGTATATTGTGCGTGATTGAATTAAATAATATTATATTAATTTTTTTGTAAAATAGGTTAAACGCGAAAACGTTCAAGGCGAAATATCGGTTAACATGAAATAAGATGACAAAACTACTATGTATTTTCGTGCAGTTTAACACGAAACGAAAATCGCTTAACACAGAAGATTTTCTTTTTACCAAATACGGAAAATACCAGCCGTTTACGCGATATTTCAGAGGAGTGGGGGAAGAGAGAGGGGTTTCTCATGTTTCCTAAAACCGAGGATAAGTTTGATTTGAAATACCCTCAGAAAAGTCAGTGGAACAAGCCAATTTTGTTTATTTAAATTACTTTCACTCTCCACATCTGCAAAGGCCACAGAAAAATAATTCATATATTATTTAGTTCGCTGTGGAATTCGGTGACGAGTACATCACAACGCGAGTAAAAATCAGTGTGTTTTATTTGCGTTTTTATCCATCCATTTTAGACGAATTTCTTACGAGAATATTGGCAAAGAGCTTGGGAGAAAGCAGTTGACAATTTGATTCTAAAAAAGAAAATGCAAAGAAAAATATCAGAATATTTTCAAAAACACAATAAATAAGTTTCTCTAAAAACTTGAAAATTTTGCATTGATTTTCATTGTTCTGGTGAATGTTTTTGTTTCATTAATTTTTATTAAATACTTGCATATATACATATCTATGTAAGTAAAATTTAATTTAGTAACTTAATTTTGTTGAAATATGTTTCTTTTCAATAACCCTAAACACGAAAAAATATTTAAATTTCTTCATTTTTTTCAACGATTTTCACTGCTACAAGAAATAAAAATATAAAAAATAAAATAAATAAATTAAACATTTTTTTTTTTTTTTTTGCCTTGGAACAAATGTATTGGTTTGATAGTGATTTTGCACCAGCTCCATTTTTTGTAAAAATTTGCTCCCTCCCCCTCTCTGTGTCGCTTCCACCAATCTCACGAGAGGACACACGGCTCGACGGTTTTTTATTTAGAGAACCCCAATATTGCTATGCCTTTTTTAATTTACAAACATTTTCCTTCGGTATTCGAACCCAAGCCCTACGGCGCAGCAGTCAGCGTCGATAACCACTATACCGTGTGTGCTATATATGCATTCAGACGTAAAATACCCAACTGCTTGAAAAAAAGGTATGAAGCTGAAATTTTTTCAAAGTATCAGTTAAAAATTCTTTTAAGGTATATGAAACATTCTTCATAGCATGTGCAGAGTGTACTTACAAAAAGCAAGCATTTCGGGTTTTTGTGTTCCCCATAGTTATAAAATAAAAAAATCGAGTGAATACTTTAAAATTGAAAATTAAAATAAAATTCTTTCGTTTTCGCATTCTGTTATGTGTTATGCTAAGTTATTACGCGATAAAAAAATGCGCTTTTTTTTTAACATTTTAGGAAGAAAAAAAGGCGCTTTACGAGTTAATTATCATTTCAGTCAAATAATCTTTTCAGTTTATTGATTTGGATACTTGCGTTATAAGTTGTCTAGATCATAATGAAAAATTTATAGTAAAATATCTTCTGCAAACTCTTAAATGGTTTAAAGATAAAAACTGAAAATATTTAAAGTTATCGTTTTATGCGTTAAACATTCGGATATATATGAAAAGAGGAATGGGAAAATGTGACGAAGTACAGTTAATTCTTTTTTTAAAGAATTCCAACGTAATAAAAAGTTTAACGCAAACGCGCTCGTACATGTGTGTGAATGTAGACATCACTATTGAATTTACATTATTTGTAATGATTTTTCAGACCATGTGTCATACACGCAACACAATGACCATGTTGAGACTCATGGGTTATTCCAAATTACTTTTCCGTGGCGACGTTTTTCTATATCAAGAGCAACAGGCAGCGCCAAACTGGTTAAGTTCGATATCGTCCACTTTTCAACTTATAATTTTTTAGGAGAAAAAAGCAAGAAAATTAAAATAAAAACTGTTGAATTTGGTTCCGTAAAAATTACTAAGTAATGTTATGAAGCATACATTTTGCTTTAAAAGGGTTTATTTACTTCGAGAAAAAATTTTAAGGGTTTTTCATATTAACTGATTGCGAAAGTTTGATAAATGTTTTCTGGAATTGATCGCTAATGTTTTTCGATAAAACAAGCGTCACACAATATCACAGAAATATTATTAATTTTTACAGTAAAAATAAAGTACGCGTATTTTATTCTATTTGATGGTTTATTTATAGAATAATGTTTTTGAATTTGTAATGTATGCAAAAAAAATTAACGTTCTCTATGAAGTTTATATACCCACGAGAAAATAAAGCTCATCCTTATGATTAAAAAACTGAAAATTTAATTTATACGTAATAACTTCATTTTGTAATACTTTAAAACTTTTATTACAATATAATAAAAAAATATTAAAACGTTTTTTTATTTTTATGTATATATTACTACTAGATTACGAATATTTTACTGTTTACTATCCCGGGATCCACGAGATAATTTTATACTCGTTAGTACAATGTCTTGCACAAAACTAAATAGTTTTCTAATAAAAAGAATGCACCTTTTTACATTTGTGTTAAAACTACACCCATAATGAACGAAAGGTAACAACATACACAGCTGGCCACCGTAAATGCAACACCCAGAAAGACAAGAGATAGCACAACAAAATTTATTTTGTAGATAACATGTTGACCAAGTATCAAATGATTCAATTTATAGACTTCTGTGAAGTGTGGTTCCTGCCAGAATCAGTAGCCAGAGTAGCCGCCATTGTTGGAGATCACCGCTGCTACACGCCTCGGCATTGATTCAAGGAGACTTTGGATATGTTCTTGGGGTACAGCAGACCAAGCAGTTTCCACACGTTGCCAAAGTTAATCTGGTGGGGCAGCTGGGGGTGTAATCTGGGTCAATCGTCGAGCAACAATGGACCACATGTTTTCTATCGGCGAAAGATCCGGAGAGCGAGCCGGCCAGGGAAGCAATTCAATCTGGTGATTGACGAAGAACCTTTGGACAATGCGTGCCACGTGTGGTCGCGTATTATCCTGTAGAAATATGGCTGTGGCCAAGCCCTGAAGGTAAGGAAGGACAACTGGCTCCAACACCTCGGAGATGTAGCGCTGGCTGTTTAAAGTACCGGCAATGCGTTCTAGAGGAGTGCGAGAGTGATATCAATGCCACCTCATACCATAATACCCGTGCAGGACCAGTGTGGCGGTGCATAACGCAGCTGTTCAGCATCCTCTCTCCACGGTGTCTCCCGACTCGAATCCGACCCTCGTGGTGTTGCAGACAGATGCGTGACTCGTCAGTAAAGACAACTTATTCCATTCTGTCGCCCACATCCTTCTTTTATCGCCCATTGGTGGCGGAGACGTCTGTGGTTCTGCGTCAAGGGTAGACCAAGCAATGGACGTCTTGCGGACAGACCACTCTGCTGTAAACGACGTCCAATGGTACGCGCAGACACTGAATGATGCGTTACAGACTCAATGTGATCTGCTGTGGTTCGTGATGTGACAGAGCGATCCGTCACTGCCATGCGCACAATTTGCCTGTCCTCACGTGAAGTGGTGCACTGAGGTGGATGCGATCGACCACGTCGGTCCGTCGTAACCTCCTGCATCCAACGGTCACATATCCACGTTACAGTTGTTCGGTTTCGTCCAACACGACTACCGATTTCCCTGAAAGATAATCCACAAACTCGGTAGGCCACTATCCTTCCTCTGTTGAACTCGGATACTTGATCAAAAGCTGATCGCTGTTTTCTACGAGACATTACTGATCGTTTTTTGAAAAAACCACAAGAAAAACACAATTGCCGAACTAGAAATCGTCGAAATCTCCAAGCCTCAAATAGCGCTTTGAGGTGGTGCCACAAGCGTGCGTGATGTATGTCAGCACTGAAATTCTAATCATTTGCATATCTCACCTCCGCTAATGCATGTTGTAAATTTCATATTATTTGCGTGCTTCCTTCTGGGTGTTGTATTTACGGTGGCCAGAAGTGTATTAACAGAGTTAATGTTAAGTATAAATTTAAGCAAGAACAGCTTCTAGTTTTTTGGTTGAA
Source organism: Trichonephila clavata (assembly GCA_019973975.1). Lineage (NCBI taxonomy): Eukaryota > Metazoa > Arthropoda > Arachnida > Araneae > Nephilidae > Trichonephila > Trichonephila clavata. The sequence goes on along the minus strand of BMAO01021212.1, from coordinate 9,283 downwards.
AATTCTCAGGTAAAATACACAGTATTTCATAAAAAATTTTAATACCATTCAGAGCAATGAGTATAACACAAAAATATTTCTCAATGGGAGTGGATACAAAAATCAAAGTATAGCAACAAATTAAATTCAAAGTATGTAATGCGCTTGTGCAGTTAATCTTCATAAACCTAGATTTTGGTAGCTTGTGAGAAAAAAAAGCAAGCGCATACCCCAGTTGCTAAACATAATGCATTGGTCGGTGGCACTGGGATCACAGATTAATATTATTGAGTAAATTGTATTAAAGTAGATTAAATTTTTTTAATACTAAATGTGCAATACTTTTTTAATTCCCTTTACATAGAGTATATATAGCCTGTGTTGATCTACTTCAAATATTATTTTAAGATATGCTCTTTTTTGGCGTAGCGAAGAATATTAGCCACCCTCCCATCCTGCAAAGTTTTGGTTTGGGCCCAAAATTGTACATGGCATCAGCCAGGCCTTGGGCCCCTAAGAGCCTGCAGGGGAGGGGGTGTACGTTATGCCCCTGTTTTAAGTGTGAGTGTGTGTGTGTGTGGAATAGGATTCCACTAAAAAACTTACTAGTTCTAGGGGAGAAGTTACCAGAAGTTCCACGAAAACTCCTTCTAGTTTTAGAGTTTCTGTGAGTTGAAAAAGTTTGAAGACCACTGACCTTCACTATGTTAATTGTCTAACAGCAACCCTTTGACTGACGGTTTCTTCAATTGTACGCTAGAGATCACTGTTCATATATTGGTTTGTTATAGTATCCTTTATGTTTTGTATAATATACGATTAGTTTTGCAGTGATGGCGGTTTCGACGAACACACGTATCTAACAATTAACGCAAAATCTTTGTAAAAATATTTTTCCTTTTTTTTTTTAACAATTCGTTCCCTTTATTTCGGACCACTCCAGTGCTGGTTGGTATATCAACACGGATTTCCCAACTACCATTTTGGTGATATTAATTTCTGAATGCAAATTTCTACATTCAATACGCAGATCACGATCGGTCTTAAATAAAAAATAATTCCGAGGAAAAACTTATATTAATTCTCATAAAACCCTCCGTCATTAAACACTGAAATATTTACTCAAATTCTAGTGGCGATCAATACGGATCTAAAATAGCTGGTTCTTCTTGAAGCTAAGAATGAAACTTTAATCTCTTCTGTAATCTTTTCCCTTTCTATCAGCTCCTTTACTCGTTTCAAGTACTTCATTAGAGGAAACTATTTGAAAGGATTTCAGCAATATTGGAACAAGTAATTGGCAAATCTTGGATTGAGAAGACACCGAGTGCCTTAAACGAAATAAGATTTCACTGCCAATCCTGGAATTTCAGAATAACTTAATACTCGCTTAATGATGCAATCCAAAATAGTTATTAAGTATTTATGGAGAAAAAAGTGCCAAAATGAATGGGATACGTTTCTTGGGAAGCTATATTAACGGCGAAATATTTTCTCAAGTATATCAAGTATCGACTTCATTAAGAGAAGTTTGTTATTCTAAAGCAGTGCTTCTCTAACTTTCAATATTCGCTACCCAATATTCAACCATATTTTACATCGATACATATTTTACATCGATACATCGATACATATTTTACATCGATACTCCATACAATAACAATGTTTTGAATTCAATAATACTATAATTTGACGCCAAAGCTACAATACGACTTTAACCTCTTAAGTGGCACCGGCGTATATAAACGTCTCACCCAGCCAAAGCATCAATCTTCTGGACGTATATATACGCCTTTCTGAAGTATGATTTTTCTGTGCACTGCTGTCCATAAAATTATTCCAAAGGCTTTGGAATGCAAGAGAAAGACATTTACAGTGTTAGCGAAGGATTTAATTATTTCAGAGGATTTGCTTATTCTTATTCCTTTTCTTCCATCCTCCCAATACATCCATCACATACGTGTGTCTATGTAAATGGTCGCATTTGGGATCCAATTGCGTAACTTTTAATCGGGAATCAATGGATTGTAATTATAAACTTTGCAAACTATTAAGAAAAGTGTTGTTTTCTGTATACAATTTTATATACGATAAGCCCATAGGGTCACTGATAATTATTAAACTTGTTCTTAACTTAATATTGTTAAATTAATTATATCATACATCGTGCAGTACTGATATATTTATTAGTGTATTATGTCGGTGTAAATGTGCGTTTTATTTTTTATTATGCCAGAATGTTTTTGTTTGTTTACTTTCAGTAAATTAAGAATTTTTTAAATAATCTTTTATTTTCACTTTTCAATATATTCGCGCCCCTCTTGTAGAGTTATCACGCCCCTCTAAGGGGGCGCACCCCGCACTTTTAGAAACGCTGATTTATGGACTTATCCATGGTAAACATAATATGGTATGCTTGAAGAATTACTTCAGTTTGGGAATAAATCACACCGAAGAAACTTTATACAACAATTTATTCCACATACCACATTTAAAGTCTCATATATAGAGGATGCTTCCCTGATATCAGATAAAATTGAAAAATGTAGTGCAATGAATATTATTAAGCATTTTCTGCCATATACGTGCTCAGAAATGTCACATTTGTTCGATAAAAGACACTGTTTAGATTACGTAAACATTTAGGGTTATCGCAAGGTGGAACTTACGGAACTTACAACACTCTGCATCATTGCACGAATATGGAATCTTCAGATAATCATTTATTGGTCTAAGTTATAAATAAAGTATAACCATCTAGTCAAATATTGAAGAATTAATGATTCTCGACCAAGAAATTTCCGAATATGAAATCATGTGTTCGAAAATGCACGGATTTCTAAACGCCGGCAACGTGACCTTTTGTGTGCGCGTTGCTTATCCCTTAACAATGCTCCTAAAATGTAAATATAGGATTCATTAAAATTCTCATTTTATATGACCTGCCTTTGGCTTTGTGTTTCGAAACTTTTGTAATCATTAGCACTCACTTAAAGGGGCAATTCTAGACATACACACAATCATATACTTAACATAAAATTTTTAAAACTGAATTTAAATTTTAACAAAGTTTAAAACAAAATATTAAAAAACATAAAACATTATTATAAACAAACGATTGAATTTATTTTTCCGCTCTGATTACTCAAGGCAAGCTACTACAATTATGTTTATGTTGTAAGGTTACCAAATTGTCGAACTCACAAGAAATAATTTTCGCCAAGTAGGCTGTCTAATACAAAAAAAATTTAAAGGGAAAATCATTTGTCTCAGAAATATGCCAAACAGATAGCCAAATTATGACAAAACAATTATCGAGAAAAAAAAACATGCCATCCTCTCAACTGTTGTAGAATCCTTAATTATTTTATTCTATTTCAATTATTTCTTGAGTTCCTGATTATATATAATTTATAATAATGCATTAGTAAATTAATTAAGTACTCTTTATTTGTATGAGTTTTAATTAATCCAGAACGAATTATAAAAGAAATTTATCGTTGTTGTACCATAATGATGAAAAATAAGTTAAATACTTGCGAAAGAAGATATTTGAAAAATGAACAAACAAAATAATACTTATGTATTATACCGTTGGCATATTTCTGTAAGCGAAAAGATATCGACAATTCAAAAAATGTCGCCAAATGCTGTTATCCTTATTGTTATTGCAGACAAACGTTCTTGAGAGCGGAATCAAGTATTGGCTGCATATCTCAGCATTTGACGACGTCTTTTGATTTGATAGTATTGGTCGACGTCATAATGCGTAAGTACGGATAAAATTTATTCTCTTTGCTGAAACAATAACTCATTGGTGGTTAATATACTACCTCTGATAATAAAGTTCGGTGAATAGTCCTGTAACATTTACGTAGATGAGATATTAACAAAGTTACCTACTGTCCCTCGAAATAGTCACTTCTCATGACTGCGGACCGCTGAGATCTGCAGTACATGTCCTGGAAACTTTGCAAGAAGTCTTCTTTTGAGATGGAATTCAAAAGCCTCGTCACGTTTCGTTGGATGTCACGAATATCATCAAATCCCTTTCCTTTCAAAGCGAGTTTGAGTTGTGAGAATAGGAAGAAGTCTGGCGGAATGAAATCAGGCGAGTATGGTGGAAGTTCAATTCCCCCCTTTTTTTAGCCTGGAAGTGTTTGACGATATTGACTGTGTAAGGGTGAGCATTGTCGTGAACAAAAACCATGAATCTTGCTGAGCGTACTCGAGCTCTACCCTGCGTTTCATGTAATGGATCAAAATTTCAATGTACCTTTAAGCATTTATCTCCCAGCTATCATGCACATAGTTAATAGACGATCTATCGTGATTAATTCACTCACCCTCTGAATGTTTTCGTCACTGACGGAGGTCATCGGTCTTTCGCTACGAGAGTTGTCAGAAACACTTTCCCGGCCTTCTCGAGAGAAAACGGGTGAACCTCTCGCACACACACTTCATGGACAGTGATTGATCTTCATTAACACTTACCAGCATCGAATGAGTTTCTGTTGGTGTCTTGCGAAGCTTAAAACAAAACTTTAAATTGATCTTTTGTTCGTTCATTTTCCTGTTCTTAGTTAAGAACCAACACACTAATCAGACACTTTGTAAAACAAGTCTTACACAGAACACAAATGACGCTCACCTGAACAACGGTGGTGGCAGATAGTCAACACCTCCTGCTACGCATGTGCAACATTTTGTTTCACCAATGTTGCCAGATCGGCAGTTCTGACTTCATTCCTCGAACTTTTTTGTCAGAGTTTGTATAACACCATAAGAGATAAACATAATATTATCCTTCATTTGGATCTTTTCTGAAAAAAAATTTTAATTGGACACAGAGGATTATCTTTTTTTATTAAAGATGTTCAATATAATCTAACGTTCCTGCGATTAATTGAAATTTTGAAAAAATTATCAGTTTAAAAGAGGCACTGATGCTCAAGAACAGAGAATGTAAAATGAATCATATTTGAAATGCCCTTCCCTTGTATTAATACTAAGGTATAACATAATTCAGTTATTTCTTATAAGAGTATTCACAGTAATTTGAAGTATTATTAGACTAAGTAAAAATATTATTAGTTTATAATTAACACTATATATATATATATATATCACAGGTTCGAAAAACATACCCCTCGTTTAGCTGGAAATATTCACATAAGAGTCGATTTTTGTTTTCTTTTTCCAACCAGCAGGGAAGTTTCTCAAGGAATGACATTACCATCAATTACAAAAGGCACCCTACAACTTTACCCTTAGTACAGCCTCGTTATTACTTAGGAGACAAATGTGTCTGTCGAGGCGATATAATGCATTTAAAATCGCTTTCCGATTCTGTGTGTTGGATTCCCACTCTAGGTGTCCAATTACATTGCGATGCACCAGACCACTCTCCGCCAGCAATGAAGCTCATTATTCACAGACCGGGAACGAACTCCTTTACGTGGATGCTCCCGCCAAGTCTGGGAAAGGAGAATTGATGATGACCACCACAGGTGATTGGCCATTCTGTGTACTTGTTTACTCATTCCGTTTGCGTTGTAGAGAATGGAAACACGTTTCACAAATGGCTCTAGTATTTTACTCATTACATAATGTGTTATTTTTTTGTTATAGTACGTCTGAAACAACGAAATGTTCGTTTAGTGAGTGAGTGGGTGAATATTAACGTATCACTGTTCAGCTACACGAGGGCTTTTGGTGACGGATCTCGTAATTTTGAGCATTGATCAAGTGACGAGAACGACACCTGAGCTGGCTCTCCTTCTTTTAAATACCACACCACACCAACGATAGGACGTTTGAGTTCTCGATAGATTTAACGTGCATTGCGCCCCAACACTGCAGTGGTACTGGGCTCGAAATCATAACACGCCAGCCACCAATCCGTTACCTTGACCACTAGGCTACCGCGACCACGACTTGTTCTTTTAAAATCAAATAAGATAAAGAGTTTATGAAAACGGAAATAAAAGAAAAGCAGAAATTGTCAGATATTTCAAGTAATAAATCTCATAAAATATTTTTCGTAAAATCATTTTGAGTTTGATAAATAAAGCCTTATTTTAATCATATACTGTTATGAATTTTGGGTAATGAATGCTTAAAATAGTGTAAGTTTTATTTGAATTTATATATTCCATGCAACTAATGTTCGTCCCACAAAAGTTTTTCATTAAAAACTGAATGATGAAATAAAAATGCAATATATAGCTTTTTGGTCAAATCTAAATGCAGCATTTAAGTTTAATAATTGTAGAAAATTCTTTGTAATTGTCTTATTTTCTAAAAAATAAAATGACTATTGTTCTGTTCATGCTTATCTTTTTATGGAATTTTCAGTGCTGATTTAATGACGGACCACAGATTCCTACAACGATTTCTAAACATTCTTTTTTATCTAATTAAATCTCTCTTTCCAATGTCCTTACTTTACTCGCGTATATTGATTTTTCTTGGACCATAATTGTCTAGAGGTCGTGGTTAAAATTCCCATGATAAGCGATGTTCAAGTGTATCGTAAGGCCTGGGTTTGAATCCTGGACAAGACATGGATGTTTATATAACAAATGTATAGTGCTTCTGCGGCATGGAAGGTACTCTAAATAGTCGTCGAGTTGTAAATCCTCTGGTGAGGTTGGTGGAAGGGGAGGAGAGGTGAGAGGGCACCGACCACCCGCAGGATGTTTTTCCTCTAAATTGAGCTGGAAACTAGCAAAATTGTACTGTCACCTGTATGGTTCTTAACGCGAGAGTGGTCGCACGGGGCCCAGAGTCACCCCAAGCTCACGAAATCTTTAATTCTTAGAAAACTGTTTATTTTGTAACGATGATCTTGTCTTTATTTTCCTATATGACAGTCCAAGGGACCTAAATTGTATTTGTCACATGTTTCCTTTTTTTGGGAGTGGTAACCGATTTTGTTACACCCTCGCGAGCACTTTTGTTCCAAAATATTTTAAGTGAACAGGCTACATGTTTCCCCTGGGGAAAACTTAGTGGTCTGGATTGCTGTGTTGTTCAACTCATTATGGTTTATAAATGTAAATTAACAGAATAAAAAAAGAAGAAGAAGAAATAGACCTCTGTAATCTCTGTATTGGATGAAGTTGAAACTGATCAAACAAGGAAAGAGCCTGATCAAATAACGGATATTAATTATGGTAGCGAATGTGTGTAAATTTGAGAAAAGCGATAAACATGAAACTTTTGAGTTGGAAAAAAAATTTTGAAATGCTACCTAAAAAACTCCATCAAGAAAGATATGTAATCATAAAACACACTGCTCCCTGTCAAAAAGACAAAAGCAAGAAAATGCTGAACATGCTATTACTCAATCATCAAAAGGAGAAGAAAACTACAATAACGTGAGCAAAACATGACAGTTTTGTCTGTAAATATCATTCTTGTAATGTTAGCAAAAAGTGTCTGTGATTTGTGTCCTTTATTAAAGTCACGCACATTTGAAACATTTTAGTTCAGTTTGATTGGAGTTTTCCTCAAATTATGAAAGTAAAACTGAAAAGTCCTTAAGGTATCCGACTATTTACGACAACTATTTTTTTTTTTTAAATTGACATATGAGGATTATTTTGTGGTTCTTAGATTTTTTTAGTACAATGTAAGAAAAATATGCAAAAATTAAGAATATAAAAATAAATTATTATTACTAAAATGGGCAAAAATGGGTAAAAATTTTCAAAAAATAACATAAACGGGACCAATTCTGTACAAAATGTTTATGAACAAATTTTCAATTCTGATTTGTTGCTATGTTATCCATTTTTGAAATGATCTTCAGGATAAGAGATACTTTAATTTTCACAAAAAACTAGAGCACTTTGTCTTAGTTATTATATGAAATTGCTTAAAATAACAGTGATTATATTAACATAAGGGACTGTAAATCTTGTAATAAAACAGTGATTGATAAATCTGAATGTTAAAACACTTCTACTATTATACAAAACATACACAAAAAATTACAATTAATTATTTTCAAAACTTTTTGAGCAATCGCTGTCCCCATTTTAGCATTTTCAAAAAAACACATTTCGAGTAAAACGCGTTTTAAAGTATGACATATATATATCTTGCTCACAAAGTAATGGCATTTGCTTTTACTAAAACAATTGTAGTTTTTGTTCTATTAAAAGGAAAATAATAAACTTGGTGGTTTTATAAAGCAAATAAGATGGTCTATAAAAATAAAATCATAAAAAATTTGTTAGATTTTTACAAAATTAATAGTAGTTGGATACCTTAAAAATAGGCAAGTATATATTCTCTTAATTAAATTATTTACTGGAATTACGATTTTTATCGTGTACAAAAGTATAATATTAAAAAAAGGAATAAGGTGACTCCGCCAACCCCCTCGACCACTAACTTTGGTATCGAGTGAGTGAATTCTTCCACGTTAAAGCTACGGCTAACGACAGGCGCAACAAACTAACCCTTTGCCGCAATGAGTTTCATGATCCTTGAGCAGTTACCGTCAGCAAGTGGCATCAGAAGCAACAAGAACAACCATAAGTGTAAATTCAAAGAAATGAAGACCGTTTAGTCTTCGTTACATGACTATTTTCTGATGAAGTCCTTTCCCAATTGCCCTCTCGTAGTCTCAAAGAAGACGTAAACTTAAACTAAATAGCCAACCAAACTGACTGTTCTTTTAAAAAACCAGTTTTTTAATCCTAAATCACGTGTTGTTGTTTCTCTTTTAGTATTCCACCTAACAAAAGAACTTGCTGATTTCAATTAATTCTGAAAAAAATTCTGATTAAAATTTTTCTTTACTAAAATTCTACTTTTGGGGTTTATTTTTATGGAAGGGTTGTCTTGTTGAACAACCATTTTTATTTATCGATACATGCAATTGAATTTTTTGTTCTCTGAATGTAAAAATCTTTCAGAATTACTTGATGTACACAAAAAGTTGCTTTGCACGTACGCTGTTTTTTCAGTCTTTTCATCAAGATAATTTAACTTTCGGGAATAGGGGGAAAAATTGTAAAATGTCTTTTCTCAACATGTCTAAAAAATTTCCTTCCAATATTTATTTTGTTTATCAAAAAGTCAGGCTTATGCTCTTTTTTTTCAAAGTCAACCTACGTAATTTTTTCCTTGTTGTTTCTTATTGAATGCTCGATGGAATATAAAACATGGTATTTCTGGGTTTTTTTGTGTGAATACATTTTTAAAATTAGAACATTAACATAATAGTTCAGCAATAGATATCTGATGAAGGGCGTAAAATGTCAAACACCAAACTTCAAGAACAGTTATA
>BMAO01021211.1:0-19739 GCA_019973975.1 Trichonephila clavata | reverse complement strand
ATCTCCAAGCCCACGAAGACGTCTCAAGATGAAAGCGTTTGTTGGACCAGCTCGCATGAGTGATGTATCGGACGATGAATCGGTCATTTCGATTGATCCACTAAACGATGAATGTGATAACACCAACGTCAATTTGCCCAAACCTTTATGTCAGGGCATTCGACGAGTGTGTCGTTATTACGATAAAGACCGAAGATATCGACCTATGATAGAGATAGCAGTGAAAATGACCAATATGCTTTAATTATCTTATAGTTAAACCAATAAGAGGATTTTCCAAAGGATTATAGGCTAAAGGAAGCATGGTTTAATGCATCACTGTAATGCCATATATAGGTGGAGGGGATAAATGGTGGAGAGTTCATTGTTAAAGACAACAGGATAGATCGGGATGTGCAAGAGCCAAGTGTCCTCGCAACACACGAATAGGAAATACACTGCAACATCGGGAGGTCCAAAACAGATCGCAGTCAGGAGGGATGGAAGCGAGAGACTGGAACCGAGTCGTAGTCGTAAACCCATAAACGAAGAAATTGAGGTAAAAGCGTGTACATTCCATCAATTAAAACCAACAAGGGAGCCAATTGAGGAAGATTAAAATTAGCAAGGTGATGAAATGGTACAATTCTCTTCAAAACTCTCACTCGTCTCGTTTCGAAGGCGTCTACGTACGAACGACTCAGTTAATGCGTTGACATTCTATAGGCAAGTATCAGTGAGTAATTGATCCATCTCATGGACTTGACACTGATGTTCATTCCCCACCAAATAGGATAAGCGGTATGGACTCGAATGTGAATAATTCATGCATAGGGTCATGAGTACGTCGATCGAAAGAATGAACCAATGGAAAAGAATCGACAGGAATCATTTTGTAATAAATGTCCATCACACAAACTTTTGCAAACGGGATATTTGTGTTTGATAGCAAGTCGAGAACCAGAGCCTTGTATTCAAGAGCCATCATAAACTATTGTAAAAAAAAAAAAAAAAAAAAAAAAAAAAAAAAAAAAATTTTTTTTTTTTTTTTTTTTTTTTTTTTTTTTTTAATGGTACTGGTTTCAAATTTTACCAACATGTGCTTATGCAACAACTGTAAAATAAATTTACATTAGATTTTACAGTTGATACCATAGCCATCATAATAAATGGCTTGTACCACATTATTTTTTTCATTCATTTACTCCACGGTATTTCCTAAACGAGCTACCCACTCCCCTACAATATTATTACGAATGTGATTATTGGGCATCAAATGACAAAACTCTTGCAATATGTGAATGAGACTTTGTGACCACTTGGCACAACAATTCATGTGTTTCTGTATCAAATGCTTCATCCGGTTCATTCAAATACATCTTTCCCTTCTTTTTCTTTTGGTGAAAAAATAAATTAAATTCCAATTCAAGTAGCGTATTACGTCTCGTAACGTCTTTTTTTGCATGACACGTCGCCATTTCTTTTCATTCAAATGTGTTTATGACCTTTGAGACGCACCCGGTTTCCACATTAAAATCACCGATATCACACAACACTGGATGGTGATCCGTATATAAAAATAAAAATTGTTTCAAATCGGGTACCGCGCCTCCCATTTGTAACAGACGGCACAAAAAAACACCACGAGAGCATAGACTGTCTCTTTAAATTGCACTCTTTGAATCTTTCGAGGAGCATACAATTGAATCGATTGATGAAACATGCCAATGGTGTAGCCGGAGGATTCTCGAAAATGACCTGCAAAGGGTAACACGTATTCTGATCCCAACCATGCACACATTTCAATCATTTCATGAAAATGTTCTGGAATATCACACGATTGGTTGATGGTATAAGATTTCCAAACAGTGGACCGACTCGCATACAAGCAATGAAACCGGTCCTTGTTAAAATTATTCAAGAGCAACAAACAAGGTTTTTTGGGATGAATTTCGCAATCCGATGCGGTGAAATTGACATTGTCAATGTGCCGAATATACTTCGGACGCGATCTTCGGGTCGGACGTGAGATTTAGAACTCATTTGATCTTTGTTTATTAACCAAGCATTATGAACCGAAAGTATGTATGTGTATTGGATATGGACGAAACTTTGGGGTTTTCAACTGGGGAAACGTTTCACGTGCGACCTAAATTTCAGACGTTGATCAACTTTTTAAAATTGATTCAGGCCGACATTATTTTATGGAGTTTGGGGTCGGACGATTATGTACACCGAGTGGTGAATGGGTTTTTACCCGAACTCGTCCAACATCTTTTTAAACTTTTTGCACGCTCAGAATGCAACTATTCCAAAACCTATTACCAATATACAAAGGCTTCAGCCCATATACGAGACATGTATGGGGAGCCCATTTTTTTAATAGCGGTCGATGATAAAGTGAGTGAAAATATGGACGAACAATATGATTTACGCATTTACGTGCCACCGTATACCAAAGTCAACTCGTGTGACAAGGAATTGTTGCAAGTGTGCGAAAAAATAATTAATGGTATTGCCGAACTGATTCGGTAAATATAAAGACATGTATAGTGTAGAGCAATTTCTCATCAAGATTCAAAATTTGCAAACCCAATGGATTTGCTTACGATGGCTACAAGCGCATGATGCCGCTCGACCCAACATTGGGCTGGAATATCGTCACAAAACGCTTCGAACCCTTCCCATTTATTAACAAAGCATAATGTACTGGATTTTATTGTTGTTGTATTCTCTCCTTCTTCTTTTATATGCATGGCAGTATCCCTCTCCCACCCTTTCCAAATGGCCCTTGTTGACGGCCGACGATTCCACGACCCCCACCGTCCGTTGTCAAGACACACACGATTGTGATGCGCATCACATTTGTCTGAATCAAACATGCCTACCTCAACTCTTGCGAGGGGAAGAATGTGATCCTCTGACGGGAGACTGGACGCTCGTATCCATTCAGGGCAAATCGTTGGTGGCTTGCATTTGCAAATATCCCGATTTTATCCATCAAAAACATTATGGGGGGAATTGTGACGTGGATGTCACGTGTCAACCGTACGGACATTACAATGTACATACGAAACAATGTGATTGTTTGGAGGGGTTTGTACCCTTGAACCAGCCCAAACCCAAGTGTCAAAAGCTACCGGTTGTAGAGCGTATGATGTACAGATCGTGCGATTCGGATGAAGTGCATTTTAGCGATATTCAACCTTCAGACGGATTTACCGCTGGGTACTTGAGACGCCATCAAAACAAAAAGTGTTTTAAACGACCTTGCACGTTTGATGCGTTTACAAGCCAACCCTTGAAAAAGGCTCGTTATGAGAAAGGAATCGGTTGTGTATGTGATCCGGCGTTGGGTCAGTTTGGAGTACGTATCGAAGGTTTGTCCGATTACGTGAGAGGACCTGGATACAATGCGTGCGCGAGTGTGTTTCAAACTCCTTTGGAGAAACCCATTCCCGTGCAAGTGGTCACCTATTTTTATTTGATGCAACAGCCTGCCGTCAGCTTTTTACAATACGACAACATTCAGGCTTCCCAGGTCATTGCTCCCCTCTCTTCTTTCATTCAAGGGGGAACGTTGCAAGTGGGTCAAGAATTTCCGTACGATTACATGCAAGCCTTTTTCAGACAACGACACCCTTTTACGGCTCAAGTGCGTCAGTTTAATTTCAACGAAACCTTTTACGCAAAATATCCTCCTACTTTTACGCGAAAACCCAATCAAATGGAATGGTGTCGATTTATGAGTCGACATTTAAAGGACAATTTTTTACCTTCTGAATGGGCTTTTAATTTATTGTACACCTTTCCAGCCTGTTATATTGGCAAAAAGGATCAAGACGCTCCTGAACCGTTCCGAGGACGGTATGTATCGAATCCCTTACATTTCACGTATGGAGCGTATGGTGAACATCCACGATACAACGGCCTTCGTTTGAAACATGAACGAGGGGACTGGACGCTAGACTTTGCCCCGAGTACGACATAGATACTTACCGTTCCTTAGCAACTCCTCAGATGGTCCCATTCTTGGACGATCCCGTCGTAAAAATGTTGGAGCAAGGTTACATGAGCAATGATCCTATCGATGAGCAAAATGCCTTGTATCGCCGTGAGAAAAGGGATCGGGACAGCGATAATGAACCCACCTTTTGAAAAGACAAGATGAAACGAAATCTCGAAGAAGAAGAGTCGGACGATGAATTCCCTTCCCCTAAATCAGCACGTCGAGAAGAAACGGATATTTTGCAAGATTTGCAAAAAGGGTTAACAGAAACAGACAATGATTCTATTAATCGGGAACTCTTGGACACTCAAAAGCAATATTTTATCATGTATATGGAAAAATTAATGCATCAAATCCCCATGGGAAAAGCAGTGATTGAAACGGTCCGTAAAAATGGCCAGGAAAATAATTTTATGTGCATGTACGCAGCCTCCAAGACTATTATTCAAGCTTTGATGAATGTAAAACAGAGTAAAGCGATTAAATCGGTCATGGATATGATATTTGGGGGGCTTGTCGGTATGTGCATGAAACGGTCATTTCACCCATGTTGAACAATGTAGTACATAATGAACATTTGAAAAGGGCGTATCAAGTGTATCAGAACAGTGTGAAAAAGGAAGAAAATGATGCTGAATTGGAAATGAGGTGCTTATTGCATTGTATTCATCAAGTGTTGGAAAAGGAAGAACACGGTATTAAATTGGTTCATCCTTTTCAAGCTCAAATGACTCAGCAAATGAAAGCAATCAGTGAATATGTGGTGGCATTGTTGGTCTCTGTAACAGATCCCAAAGACACGACTCAAAATGAAGTTGTCTTACACTCGGCAGCAAACTCTGGCTCAAACTCTAACTAAAAAAAAAAAAAAAAAAAAAAAAAAAAAAAAAAAAAAAAAAAAAATTTTTTTTTTTTTTTTTTTTTTTTTTTTTTTTTTTTTTTTTTTTTTTTACAGTCAACTATTTTATTATGCATGTATCAAATACTTTGATTCAATGAATAGTTTTTCACAACATGTTATGAAATCCATACTGTAGTACAACCCTCACTCTCGGGGTTTTTAGTTTTACATTCGAGTCTCTCATTAAGTTTGCGTATGTATGCTTCCACAGTACTTTCTGGTTCCTCTTTGGACGACCCCATGCAATCTTTAACCGTTGCAAAGTGGTCCCTGGAATCTTTCAGATTCAAATTATCCCTGAAATCTTTCATCAACTCTTCCCTTGCAGCGCAAACTCTGGCATCTTTTAGCTCGACATTTGTAGAACGAGTAGATTCTTCTTCCTCTTCTTCCTCTGGAATACAATTGAGTGACATTCTATTCCAATAACGTTCGTAAATAATTTTGTTTTCACAGGGCAATTGCAGAAAGTTGGGTTTTCCTTTCAGGCGTTCAAGGGGCCAAGTCATGGGATATACAGGCAAGGGTTTTTGTAGAGTGTTGATGGACGGTGGAGAGTTGAATAAACAATCTTGAAGGGTTGTATCAGACAAAGGTTTACCTTCCATACAATCGCTCATATCAACATGGGGGATGGCTTCTGTTCTCCAACTCGAAACATTCTCGTAAAAGATTTCCATAGTTTCTGGTACCAGCGATCAGAAGACATGATGCGCTTGAAAATAAAAATTGGAATGCCAAGCCAACAATCAAAACTGTGTTGAGTATATTTTGATATTTTGAGACACTAGATGTAGGCACTTGAATAACGCTTGCATCAAGCTTTCAACTTTTAAAGTGACAATCTAAAAAAAAAAAAAAAAAAAAAAAAAAAAAAAAAAAAAAAAAAAAATTTTTTTTTTTTTTTTTTTTTTTTTTTTTTTTTTTTTTTTTTACAACTGTAATGCAACAATTTGATTTATAGATTTTACTCGACTCAGAGCCGTGTACACCAAGTTCAAGTCTCGACTTCCATTAAAGTTCATGGCGATTGCATCGTCATCCATCGTATCTCCTTGAAATTTATGAATAGTTCCAGCAAATCCTACGACAATAGGAAATTCTCCTTTCAAATTTCTTTGCACTTGTATCATAACCTTTTTCACAGGATCCATACATTCAATGCAATCTTGTTCGGCATTATAGTTTTCGAACAACAAAGGTGTGCCATTGGAGGCTAAAGATACACCATTTTGAATAATAAATATGTGGCATCCTACTTTTACATCCACATAGGTTGTACCCATACCTTCTTTCGTTCTGGTCCATAAACGGATCCGTGGTCCTTGAATCAAACGTTTCAAATAAAAATTGTTGTACGCTTCCACGGTCGATTTCAGGTAGGCCAATGCTCGGGTACATTTTTGTAAAACGGTTGTATCAATATGCTCCACAATGGGAAATGTTCCACAAATGTAGGTAAATAATCCCGTTTCGTCATTCGTATCCACATAGTAACGCAACTGTTGAATAATGGACTCATATTCGGGAGAAAAACGTTTACTTTCCTTTAAATCAATGCGTATGATGGGTATATCCAGAGACACGCTAAATACATTGTGATTTGTTTTCACTGGTCTCAATTGGTTGGGATCCCCCATGGCTACAAATAAAATGGGTTTCGGGCGGCGGAAAAAATATTGTATGATGCAATGGGCCAACCAAAAACTCACCATTCCAATTTCATCCACCACAACAATATCGGGCATCTGAGGACAATCAAATGTGTCCACTAATACTGCACTTTTTTCCAAACACACGGCCTCATCGGTTTCATGTTGTAATTGCTTTTCTAAGGTATACAACACTGAACCAGGTGTCCAACCTAGTTTCAAAGCCGAATGAATAGTTTGTCCTCCAATACGTTGTGCCACTCGAGCGGTGGGAGCCATACGTAATTGGGGCACCGATATACGATCTAGACAACTCGTCACGGTAAATGTTTTTCCAGATCCAGGGCCACCTGCCACCAAAATCACTGCATGTTGACGATTTAATAACCACTCGTGAACCAAGAAAGGAAACGTTTGTTGACTCGGAGTCAAGGATTCAACATGTTTGTCGAACCCCACATGATAGACGGGCAATTCCCACGAGTGACTCATGGTTGTCCCAATTGTTCGCCTAAAGTGATTACTTTGGTTCTGGTCAATGATCAGCAACGTTTTGAATATACACTCTTGGTCTGCGAACGTGTGGCCGTGTCGTACGTAATGGACTTGTACGCTTTATTTACGAGAGTGAATGCACCTCGAATGCCAAATACTCCTTTAAAATCAGTCAACACTTTAAGAGTGCATGAGATCCTGGAACCCTACAAATGGTTACAATGTATTCAGTGGACACGTTATCAACAACAAGGTCAAAAAATGAGTATGGAATGGTTTATTACTCGACCCAACCATTCGGGATTTTATTATTCTTTGGGAGAAGGAGGATCCTTGCTGGTATCTCGAGAAAATAATATGGAAATGATTCACATTCACCCAGAAACGGTACGTACCATAGCGGGTCTCTCGACAGACTTTTGTACAAAACCTACACTTCAGCAAATTGACTTGAAAATAAATTGTTCTGAATGGTTTATTCCTTTTAAAGCATGAGCAAAAAAAAAAAAAAAAAAAAAAAAAAAAAAAAATTTTTTTTTTTTTTTTTTTTTTTTTTTTTTGAGAACTTTGATGTCATTGTTAATAAGCTAAAAAGGTAGACATGGTTCTTGCCAGGCTTTTTTTAATACACATTTTGGGTACCTTCTTCATTAAGTTCCTGATTATATTCAATTGCCGCCGGTAATGATACGCTTTGTATAAACGTCATTTCCATAGGGGGTTGAATGGCAGATTCCTGAAAAATGATCATGTTTTTAATCTTTCCCCCAATTTTGTACTTGTCCTCTCCAAATGTAGTACGACTATAAATTTGCAACTGACAAATGGCTAAAAAGGTTCCAATGCCTTCTAAAATAGGCTCCAATTGTTTTTTGAAGGCATTGGTCAAATTTTCTCCATCAAACATGCGTGTAGTCATGACACACCAGTTTCGATGGATGTCGCAAGGTATATGATGTTTTTGGTGGGCCGTCCTGCATGTGTTACATAAAACTGGGCTACACGTTTCTTTAAATAACCGCGCTGCATCATGCAACTTGTGTTGTGTAGTTTCTCGCATGGCTTGTCCAATTAATGTTAACGGGGGGCATTCTTTGGCGATAAAGTTTAAATCTCCGAAAAGTCCTTCCGAATCTTTAGATTTGGTTCTATCACACGACATGAGAGCCACTACAATGATTTTGTAAGAATTGAGAGGATTAGCAATATTTCTGACATAGGCCTTGTCCACATGACAAGCATGACCTTTGGAAAAGGAAACTTGCTTCTCCACGTGCATCCGATGCACTGGATAATCTTCCAATTTCTTTTCCCAGTCAGGATCCACAAGATTTAACATACCAGATTCAGCGGCCATACCATGAATGGCTTTTTTCAAGACGGGAACGTTTAAAGTGTTGATGATTAGTTGAGAATATTCCATGTTGAATAAGAAGAGACAATATTACACTTTATTCACAGATGCAATAATGTCAAAAAAGAATTGTGGAAAGTTGCAGCTCTGTGAAACCTTTATAAACCTTAACACAGTGAGCTAAAAAAAAAAAAAAAAAAAAAAAAAAAAAAAAAAAAAAAAAAAAAAAAATTTTTTTTTTTTTTTTTTTTTTTTTTTTTTTTTTTATAATAATAATAATTATTCCATTGTTTCTTGTAGGAGATTTTGTTCTTTAGGGTTATTTTCGAGCATTACCAATTTCCATGTATCCGTTTTCATTTCGTTTTCAAGTGACTCTTTCAACTTTAAATCCTCTCTTGGATAATTTTTTAATGTCCAGCTGTACGTTTCAGCCATGATTGTGGGAGTTCCTCGGTATAGATGCATATAACTTCGTAAACGTTGCTGATGGCGAATTTGTCTTCGGAAACGATCGTAATATTTCAGTTTGCTTCCTTTAGGATATTTTTTATCAACTGTTTTTCTTTTCTTTGTAGAATCATTTTCATTTTCAAATCCTCGTTTATTACCGCTGTATCCAGCCTGTGGCACCGGTTCCATATTCATTGTCTCTTGGTTGTCTTGATTTTCCTCCTCTGAAACATCCATCGGTCGTTCTTTGTCTGAAACATTCAAAGGCTGATTGTTGGGTTCCACCGCGAACACATTCTCTAGTTGAAGTTTTTGTAGTTTTTCCTCCTCTGAAACATTCATCGGTCGTTCTTTGTCTGAAACATTCAAAGGCTGATTGTTGGGTTCCACCGCTAACACATTCTCTAGTTGAAGTTTTTGTAGTTCATTAAAATAATTCATTAGCTCATTTTCATCATTGGGCGGTTCCTGGTGGTCATAGGGTTTCCCTTTTGTTGCTATATCGTATTTCTCATGGGCTTGCTCAGATTTTCTCAACTTCTTCTTTTGCCTCTTGGATAGTTGCACACTTTCAAAATTATCTTTTACAGCTATCGCTTCTTCCTTCATGTACAAAGCTTCATTCCCAACTGCATTGTTCTCTTCCAGCCTGTAGAGGGCTCCAGAAGCAATATCCATTACTTGATTTTTTTGAAAACAAAGTAATGAGTCTAGAAACAATTTTATACAATGACCCATGGATACCTTACAATGATACCTTTTATCTTTCCCGCTTGGTTTTATCCTACCCTAAAAACATGATTTTTACCGCTCAATTACTCTCTCATGTCATGTCTTTACCCGTCTATCAAAAGTATCCTTATGCGGAGACGTTTCCAGTACAATCTTTACAAAAAGTGGATTGGGAGCAATCTTTGATTGTATTTAATCACGATTCTCAAGTGGTATTGGCTCCCGAACCAGTATTGGCCCTCATTCAACTCGATCGGAGACTACAGTTTCAGAAAGCCCAAACCATTATTTTTGGTTCCTTTCGCCTCTTACCCTTTCAATTATTTCAATCTCAGTGGGTATGGATCTTGGGGGTATTGGTGAGTGTGACCCTCATGAGCGTTTTGTCAACTTTAATACAACGCATGCCTTATCGGTTGGAGTTGACCAGTAAACCTTTAAAAGGTTCACCACGTCCTCGTGCATAAACACGGCTCGTTCGGCTTGTTCACACGTCACAGGCTCTCGAGTCATGTTCCGATAGGTGGTCTCTGCTGTCTGATAGCAACGCCATGAAAAATGGGGTGTGGATAAGGCCGTGAGAAGCATGTTACGATCAAATTGATCATAGACTGAATTTTCCAAATATTTTTGGGGAAAGGAGGAGAGAGTGTAGTAATCTCGTAGCCATAAAAAGGAGATCCAAAAGCCTTCCACGAGAGAAGCATCCAAATGAGACGGACATTTGTAGCGTAAGCATGAACTCACTTGTTGAATAAAACGAGCCAGGATGGAAACGGGATGGGTGATGGGAATATCAGAGTGGGACTCTGAAACATCTTCCAACATTAAACATTGATTAATAGTGGGGTAATTGTTGGGAGTAATGCTCACCAACGCGGGAATAAAATCATTTCCAAACAAAAAGGAACACACTTCCAAGTGCATCACGGGATAAGGAAGCCATTCTCGCACCAAACGCGTCACGGGATAATATTTTCCATAACGGTAAATTTGAAGGGTGTCGTAGCGCTCCAAGCGCATGAGGCTCAACACAAACACATCCTGGTCTTCACTCACCACCAGAGGATTTCGGCATTGATCGGGATGCAAAGCTTCGGCCATGTGAAATAATTTGTGTTCCCCTTCTCCGGGGACATTACATCCACTCACAATGACGTTCAAGTGTTGAACATGTTTAAAATGATACCGTTTCAACTGTTCCACAAGATAATGCTGAACTTTGAGAGCAATGATATTGGTTCCAAATAAAACGGACCGATATTTAGAGATACCTTGAAGAGACACATTGCGTTGTTCTCCTTCCTTCTTGGTCCTGCGTTCCCGCTGAGTCGGCCATTTCATGGGAACCCCTTCTCCATCAAAAGATAAAATGAGGGTGAGGCGTTCCGTAGAAGCATGAGATAAAAATATATTCAGGTTATGAACCAGTTTACACCAGACGACATGGCACATTTCTCGAAATAATTTGGGTTCATCAGTCTCCAAAGAAGTATTGAGAGCAACGTGCAACAGGGATTGAACATCATACAAAATGGAATCAAAAGGTGCGGGTACGGTAGGAGGTTCTTCGTTGGGTTCGTGTAGTTTATTAATTAACATGCAAAAATTGGTTATTCCCATTTTGAAGTAGACTCTCTCTTCAATTCTTGTCTGATATTTATCACAAGGCACTAAAAAAAAAAAAAAAAAAAAAAAAAAAAAAAAAAAAAAAAAAAAAAATTTTTTTTTTTTTTTTTTTTTTTTTTTTTTTTTTTTTTTTTAGAACAAGATTGGAAAAAATGTTTATCGTGCACATTTTACTTTTCATGTCCATGTACACTTTTCATTGTCTTATGGCACGCAATTTGATAACGTATTATACAGCTCAACCTCAGCCGTTTCATTGGAATTTACGTCGTTGGAATCAAGATGTCCAGTTCCTTCTTGATCGAATGGTTTGAGCAGCTTTTGTTTGGACACACCCGTCCATGCATTTTAGATCCTCCTCCTTGCTTGTATCAGCTCATTTGTCGTTTGGAAGCCGATGGTATTCAATGGAAAGATATGATACGGTATGGTGGCCTCACCCTGTTTCGATATCAAATTCAAGGCGATTTAGATGTCTTGATGGATTACTTGGATCACACGCTTCTTGAAGATCAAAAAGATGTACCTTTACCCATTTTTCGTACAAGAGTCATGACCACCTTTTTTAATCAATTGTTGGCATGTTTTGCTCGTCGAAAGGATTTGCAAACATTGGACATGGAAAATGATACTACCACTTTAAACTTGATCCTTTCCAAACCGGACGAACAAGGCCCTTTTCAATACCAATCACCGCGTTTTTGGGGGAATTGGCTCGGCAATGGCTTCTGAGACGACGTCCTCTTCCCAAAGAATTGGCCCCTTTACCCCATCCAACTTCCATAGATATGAAACGGACGGCTCGATTGTATGATGTCACGTGTAAAGCGCGTGGAGAATACGTGGATCCATTATCCATGTATTTAGTTCCAGCTTCCGAATATGTCAATGCCGTCCATTTTCATTCGGATACCCTTTTGGAAGCCTTTGTACACTCCAGGCCCAACCATGCTTTGTCTCAAGCGGTTGAACGACTTGTGCTCAAGGCTCTAGATCAATTTTTAAATGGACACTATCCTTCCTGTTTAAATCATAAAAACGAGAAATTGGACAGTTTTTTACAAAATGTCACTGTGGTCGATGGTTCAATCCCAGAGGCTTCTATTACGCTGTCTCCCCCTCCTAAAGTGGTTAATGTCTTTCAACGTTTGTTGGTCATGTCTCAATTGGATGATTTGTGGCAAACCCCATCCAGTCCTTTGGAAGAGGACTCTTCTTGTGTCGCCACCGATGTGATGCATTTGACAGAGAAATTACACATGGCCGAACGGCAAAATGCCCTGTTGTTGAAACATGTAGAGTGCCAATAAACGGGTAGCATAACGCGCACATTTGGAGGGTTTCACATGCCACGGACATGGATCAGGCACAAGGTGAGGATACATGAGAGCCAGTCGTCTTAGGGAGGGTACACCACAAAGTTCCACATTAATCAGATGAGGGAGCTTGGTTTTTCTCAAAATATCCATTTGATAACTATCTCCTTTGCAACCAAACACAACATCCGTGTGAGGAAATTGTGCTTGTAGTTGTTGGTAACGAACTTGTAAAAAATGCAAAATATTGGCCAGGGGCGTTCCATTTAAAGTCGTCATGATGGCATCCGGTCGAGCATAAGGAAATAATTTAATGGCTTCGGAATACGAGTATGGACTCGTCACTTGAAAGAAAATTTCATAACCCGTCACATCCACATAACCCAATTCCAAAGGAATATACTGTCGGTCTAAAACAACTCCGGTGGTATGAATCAGAGCGTGGACTGCCATACTACTTGCTTTCAAAAATAAGAAACAAGAATCATGAAATTTGGAATCAAAACGATAATCATTGGAGCCGTTTTGGTGATGTTGGTGGTATCGGTTGTGATACAAAGTTATGTCATGTATCAGATGAGTAACGCTACGTTGTACGAGATAGATAGTACTACGAAGGCGGTAACAACGGAGGGGGTGGAAGCTCAAAAGTTTTGGATCAGTAATCGACTCCTCTTTGTAGGACCTACCGTTGGAAATTTGATTGGGATGGTCTTGCTGGGAATCTTGTACGTGATGGCTTAATAAAGAAACACAAATATGAATCTGAAAACAATTTTGATCACTGCTCTCTTGGTAGTTATTTTGATGAGTTTGATGAGCTTTGGATACATTACCTACGCAATTTACTCTGAATCGGCTTCAAAGACAGGAGCAGAGCATTTGAAAGATAAACAACTCTTTTTCTACGTACAGATGGTATTGAGTCTGTTGAGCTTTGGCTTGGGTGTTGGAATCTTTTTCAAAGCATAAGTTGCACACAAGTCCAACATTAAATATTTAAAGCCACAAAAAAAAAAAAAAAAAAAAAAAAAAAAAAAAAAAAAAAAAATTTTTTTTTTTTTTTTTTTTTTTTTTTTTTTTTTTTTTAATGTATTACTTTTTGTTTCTTGTTGGGTGGTAGACGAACATTTCGTCCTCGGCTTCTTTTTATATGGTCATTCAAACTAAAGGTATATTTAACACCCTTTTCCACCAACATTACTATTTTACGAGGATTCCCTTGGGCTCGTGTCTTGTGCCAAAACAACAGTTCGGCTTGTACAAATTGCTTCCATCGTTGCGTGTTCAACACCTTATCACACATGTCCAAAGGTACTTCGGGCAATTTCCAAAAAGCCATATTCAACAGCATACAAAACATTTTCTTTTGACTCATAAATAATTGTTCATAGTTGACCCATTGGCATTCTTGAGCATCCATCACCCATTTACTCGCCTCTCGCTGAGACACATCGGCTCGACTATAGGTATATTCAATAAAATCATTCGCTTTTTCGGGGTATTTCTGGAGAACGTGCACAGCTACACAACTTTTTGATTTGTAATCACTCAAATGTTTCGTCTTGCGGTAAATGGAATATTTTTTAGCATCTCTACATTTGTAATGGGCCTCTTGAATAATATAGACCCATAAAATCCATCCACGACTGGACAAGGACAAATAGTCTTCCCTCCACGCAAACGATTCCTTCTTCTCGAGTGGTGTGGAAAACATAAAGTGCCACACGTTTTCCAACACCAATTGCGATATAAATTCAATGAGTTCATTAATGCGTTTTTGAAAGCCTTTGGTCACAATCGTTCCCTTTTGCGTCTCGTAAATGTATCGTTTTCGGGACAAGACGAGCAATCGCTTCATCCGTTGTTCAAATTTGAGCTCCACATGTTTCAAATTTAGGTAGGCATTGACGGCATGACAATCATTGTGGGGCCAATGTTGCACCATCAAACTATCTGTGTCTGCATAACAAATGTGATATTTTAAACGGTTCAAATAATGATAGGAGCTGAGTAATTGATAGCGGGCCAACGTGACAATGGTCATGGCAATGGGTAGATAGGCTAAGCAGGAATCCTTATTGGCCATGACGCCATAGAGGGAATTGATTAAAATTTTGATGCATAATTGAGCATTGTAATGATACACGTCTTTGGTTTGTTTGTATTGCCCCTGATGATGTTTACGCAAGTCAATGAAATGTTTTACGATATGTGGTAAAAAGGCCTCGGTTTGCTCATTAATGACGATGGCAAACGCATCTTTTTCAGGATTAAAGGTTGGATAACGAAAGACGGGGCTCTCTCCAAAGGTATCGTTCTCAAAATCCCGTTCCCCGTGGACACGATAAGCAATACTCGTCAACTGTTGAGCAGGAGCACACGCCAACCATTCTTCTCGGGTCATGATGGTGCATGTGCCGTAACATAGATTACTACTCAATAAAGCGCTAGGGTACATGCTGGCAAAATCCATCACAGAGACATTTTCGTACGCTTTTTCTGGAATGCAATAATTTAACGCACCTTGGTAGGTTTGGTTTTTGGTGACCAAGACAGAGGCATACTTTTGAATATCAATTGGACTCTTTAAGAAATGCGTATTGACAAAAAACCCCAGACACGTACCATACGTTTTAAACAATTCCAACAGGAAACTAGAATTCCCCATATGGAGGGCTTGAACGGCATTCCACGCCGTAAAATTGGCCCGCTCTACTAAAAAGGACAATACCATTTCTTTTTCGAATAAACGATACACTAAAAAGGAATCTTTTAAACAATACTGCATATACTCTTTAAAAGTACCAAATTGGTTCGGACGGACCCCACGCGGTTTCAAAAGGGTATAACATGCTTCAGCCGAAGTGTGCTGAAGTAACTGGGCCGTCACCTGAGGGTGTGTGTACCAAGACCAGAGTCCGGTAGATTGGACGGGTACTTTGGCTTCATTCAATTTCATGCGGGCTACATCATCCAATTTGAATCCGGGTAAATCATAACTGGAAAAAATTCGAAAATAAAAATACAAATCCAAGACCATTTTATTCTGGAAAGTGGTGACGAGGTCGTCCCCACGAGAAGGGATGAATAGTGTCGTAGAATGGAATACATTTGCAACCAAAGCAAACGGGTAAACAAACACGGTAAATCAAATCCATTGATATTGTACCCCGTCAAGACTTGGCAATCTTGAATCAGAACGTGAAAATCATTTAAAAGTTGACGTTCAGACGTATAAGCATGAGCGCGGTCCATTTCCAACGGAGGAGCCTCACAAGGCAAACGATACAAGAGCCACGACCGTAACCCTTGACGCCGATTCCATTTATACAAACTAATCATGACAATTTCATCAGTTTCATCCAATCCCGTGGGGACTCGATCGGCACCATCCATGGGGACTGTTTCCAAATCAAAGGCTCCTATAGTCCAGTCGGGTGCATGCGTTTGATCGGGATGCATTTCCAAAGAATCGACCAAATCCTCCTTGTCGTGAATCGTATACCATTTATAATAAAACCCTTGGGTCTGATATTTGAGGCACAAGTCAATGTACAAGCGGACCAGCCAATCTGCCTTGTCATAATAACAAATTTTGTACTTGTTGAAAAATCGTCCAATGTCATGACTACATGTCTGAAGATAGACCTTGTAAAAATGTTTTTGGGGAGAATCCAATCTATTTTTCGCGAGTCGAGCTTCAAAATAGGGCAAAATCTTTCGAGTGAGTCCCACATAGGTGTAACGAATAGGTTTACAATCGGGAAAATGATGTTCCAAGGCTCGAATCACTTTGTCAATGTTATTGGTACAAACACCAATCCATTGTTCATAGGTACGAATAATTTGAACCAATTGACCAGATTCATCCAAGAAAGTAACTTTAACATGCAGAATGTTGGGTTGATAGGATCGCTTTCCGGAAGAAGGAATTTTTCCCATCGAATAGAATGTAACATCTTGAACTAATAGCTCGAAAACGTCTGCAGTGCTGAATAAATATGTATTTAAAAAAAAAAAAAAAAAAAAAAAAAAAAAAAAAAAAAAAAAAAAAAAAAAAAAAAATTTTTTTTTTTTTTTTTTTTTTTTTTTTTTTTTTTTTTTTTTTTTTTTTTTTTTTTTTTTAAACAAGCTTGAAATGATTTTAAAAGCATTTACAGTTGGCCTATTCTTATTGTATTTTTTTTACATGACGTGGTACAACACTTCCTCTTTTTCCAAACCCCAATCCTTGTTACCTCCTTCTCCTGCAATTCCACCTCACCAACTCGTTTCTCGGGGATCGACCTTTCAATTTTTAGTCAATTCTCAAGTAGAATGGGAAGCCCAGTTGCCGGATCATTATATTATTCATAACCAACAATTTGCTTTTAAAGATGCTTGCTATCAGCAACCAGATGCCAGTCATGTGCCTGCCACAGGTCCAGCTTTGTATGAATATTTAGAAAAAGATAAACTCATTTCGTTTTCACAGCGTGCCTCCTTTGAATCCAATGCTTCGACCGTCTTGCAACATAAACGAGTTTATTATTTTAGTTGTCAACAGGGAAAAATTGAAAACTTGCACATGTGTCCTCCAGGTCATTTTTTTCACGCCACTCACTGCCAACCCATCGATCAATGTGTGGGGCAAGTCAATGGTACGCAATTTTCAGACCCCTACGACATTCATCATTATTTTGAGTGTCAACAGGAAAAGGCGGTTCGACGGTCGTGCCCACCCAATACATTTTTTCTACATGACTCTTGCCGAAATAAAAAGGACGAGAGTCTTTACTGTCAATTTCATACAGAACCCAAAATTTTAAATTCCAACACTTTATTGGTATGTCGGCATGGACAAGCTCACTTTGAAACCTGTCCCCCTGGATATCGCTACTTTGATTCCCCCCATTGTGAATCCAATGCTTGTGTCGGACTCCCCGACCATAAATTGGTGCCGTCCTCCAAAGTTCAACAGGGTCCATTCCGCTATTTTCCGGGATATATGCAATGTCAAAATGATAGGGTGGTCAAAGAGGTGAAATGCCCTGCCACATGGGATCCCTATTTATCCGTTGGGGATAATTTGACCCATTTACCCCAGGTATTTAATGGACGTGATTGTGAAATTCCTACCTTTTGTACCAATGTGGAATCAGATGATCCTTTGGTCATGGTTCCCGTGCACGAATTCACCAAACACGTGAGGAATTGGAAATTTTCAGAGAGATTTGATGCCGTCACTGGGATTAAATGTCAAGGAACTCAACGAAAACGTGTTGCGTTATCTCCCGGGCAACAGATTCATCCTAAGCGATTCAAAGCAGAATCGGCCTGCAATAGCACCGTTTCTAAAGTGGTGGTATCCTCTCATCCAGGAGTTTATTTTGATTGTCAGACCCAACAGGTAGAATCCTGTCCCCCTCACTCTTTTTTTGATGGAGTGGTGTGTCGACCTCGTGTCAAACAGGCCTTCTCTTTTCACGGCATTGATTTATTTCAACTGGATTCTTTACGATCTGACAACTGGATGGAGCCATGGGATTACACTAAAGTACCTTCTGCTCAACCCTGCACAGATCCCGAATCCGTCTATTTGGAAACGTACAATGCTTGCAGTCATCCCGATTGCGTCTTGTATCCCTTTTTAACTCAAATTCCTTTCTCTATCAAGTTGAGAGATGCATCCCAATGCACCTTTCGTAAAGCAGATCGCCGTCTGGTGAAACAACCCATTTCCTATAAAGCATTATATTGGGCTCAGCGAGAAGTGGAAGAGGTACCTAGCGATGAGAAATGTCGACCTGGGCAACATTTGGAGACGGGACATTTTGCGTTGGACCAAATAATGTATGCGACCTGCGACGAATCTCAACCTTTTGTGTTTTGTCCTTCGTCCGATACCAAAGGGATTGCCAAGGTGAATGATAAACGGTGGGCCTGTGTCCCGGCTGACATGAAAGGACTCCTTCCTCCTGACTCGGTGATCCCGTTTCATGCTAACGAAGTGAAATGTATTTTACCCACGACGCCCCCTCCGAATCGCATCAAGATGAACAATAGATTGATGGATATTCCTTTGGCAGGTTTAAGACCTACACATGCCTTTAAACTGGAGACGTTGGATCAAAGGGTAGCCATTGAATACAAATATCGGGTGACCCATCCACCCGATGTCGTGTGGACAGAAGACGAGAAAAAAGTTTCTAGGTTTGGAGGTGCATTTCTAGTGAAAAAAGATGATTTTACCAAAAAACCAATTACTCTTCCCACCTATAATGTCAAATATACTGTTCCAGATTTTGCCTTTGACCGCAAACCATAAACAAGATGGATAAACGCCACGTAGTGAACGGGGTACTATTGTACACAACCATTTACGTAAATTGTATATTAAGTGCCGTGGCGGTCATGACGGGACGATGGATATTTTTACTTTTGATTGTATTGACGATGGGATTAACTGCTTACATGATGTATATGACGACGCACAATGACGACCACTTAAAATTTGTGGGTAAGTGGGCAGAGGACAACTTTTCAAAGTGGATAGCCAAAGTAAAATCTTATTACGCATAAAGGTTCATTTCTTTTGAACTGCCCCACAGTTTTTACAATATTTGAACAATGTCGGAGGTTCATCCAAAGCACGTACTTGCCGTAAGGTAGAGCAAATCTCTGGAGAGGAGCAACATGTTTCTGGAAAAGAAGTCTTTATCCGCTGTTCCCACAATTGACATTCTTCTTCGGGAAACAACTGAACATGAGTTTCAGCCATGGCCACTTGATTTGAAGAAGCAAGAATAAATATTCAAAACTATAAAGGCTTTAAAAAAAAAAAAAAAAAAAAAAAAAAAAAAAAAAAAAAAAAAAAAAAAAAAAAAAAAAAAAAAAAAAATTTTTTTTTTTTTTTTTTTTTTTTTTTTTTTTTTTTTTTTTTTTTTTTTTTTTAATAAACAAGTATTCTTTTGAAGATGGAAGGTCGATTAAATGCCGAACACATTATGAGAGTTACTCTCGCTGGACTAGACTCTTTTTTACATAGTCAGTTGGATGCAGAATATTTTGAAAAATATACCACTGAAAAGAATCGCATGTTCCCCACTTGGGATCACCTTTGGGCAAAATTGAAAATGTGGCTGTCTCAGGAACCTCTGAACAATAAACAAGATACTATCCTGAATTTTGCTCAAATTTTTCCTCACATTGAACCTTTTAAACCCCATTTATTAAA